>WNGS01000337.1:12276033-12287060 GCA_020271785.1 Procambarus virginalis | reverse complement strand
TCAACCTTGATTAATTCTTATTATTGTTTGCCAGTAAATTATATTGAGCAATGTAACAGTATTAAATACTATTAATATTAATAGTGAATTTGAATATTAGTACTACATTTTGTTAGTAGAATTTCCACAATAGTTTATGTGGATGTTTAAGAGATATTGTGGTAGGGCGCCTGCCCTGGGAACAGACGCTGGTCAGAGGCATGGCAGAGTTGATCGAGAGCAGACATGTTTTTAAGTTAAGTCCGTGGTTATGGTTATTTTAGCTAAATACTCGGTTAATTCTCTGGTTAGATGATTGTGCATTTATCCCATTAAATAATTCATGTACTGGTGATTTTGCTCATTGCTCAATAAGGATTTTATTTATATTATTGCATGCTGAAGAATATTTCTGGCTGTTACCTGTACCATTTAATTGTTATGTTTGTCACCCTTAGCGTAGATACATTGATTCCCAATTTATGCAGTGTTTTTCCTATACCCCCTAGACACCTGTTGGCAAGGCTGATTTAATATATATTGATCACTGCGGGAAAGAACTGTACTAAGTCTCAAGGGTTGTAACAAAAATCGGTATGACATTTGCCTTCTTCCAGGAACTGGGCAATTCTCCCGACATAAGTGACTCATTAAAGATCATTGCAGAGGCACACTGTGGGCCTGCGCTGCCTCTTTTAGTATCCACAGTGATACTTGGTCTGGTCCAATCACTTTATTTGCATCCACTGTTGTCAACTGTTTCATTATCTCCTCTGCTGTCACCTCTATATCTGATAGTCTTCCGTCTAGGGTAATCTCTTCTAACAAGAGAGTTGCTCAGGCTCAGTTGTGAACACTCCATGGAAACTTGCATTCAGTATCTCGCAGATTTCCTTGTCACTTTCTGTATATGCCCTTTGTGTTTTCCTCAGTCTTCTCACTTGGTCATTTACCGACATCTTCCTTCTTATATGGCTATGTAGTATTTTAAGTTGTTTTTTCGCCTTGATTGCAATATCATTCTCGTAATTTCTTTCCGATACTCGTCTTATGTTAATGTAACCGTTCCTAGCTCTGTTACATCTAATCCTGTTGTCCGCTGTCCTTTGTCTTCTGTACTTCCTCCACTCCCTCCTGCTTCTCATTTTTGCTTCCTGACACTGTCTATTAAACCATAGGTTATTATATTCATTCCTGCTTTTTTCCTTTACTGTTGGAATAAATCTCTCTTCAGTCTCCTTGCATTTTCATATGACTTGGTTCATCATATCTTGCACTGTTTTTCCTCTAATTTCCTCCTCCCACTGCATTTCTCCTAGGTAGTCCCTTATCCATCTGTAGCCCCCTTTCCTGTAATCAACTCTTCTTTCCCGGACCTCTTGTCCTTTGGTCACAACTTTGAGTTCCATCATGTAGTCAAAGACTAGGACACAATGGTCACTGGCTCCTAGTGGTATTTCATGTTCCAAATTCTCCATGTCTTCTACATTCTGGGTGAAAATTAGGTCTAATAAGTTCGGCATATTCCCTCCTCATTCCCTTGTGTCTTCCTTCACATGCTGTGTTAAGAAAGTCAGCAGCAGCAGAGACAGTCCTGCACAAGTTATCAGTAGTTGCTCAACAAAGTCAGCTGCAGCAGTGACAGTCCTGCACAAGTTATCAGTAGTTGCTCAACAAAGTCAGCAGCAACAGAGACAGTCCTGCACAAGTTATCAGTAGTTGCTCTACACAGTCAGCAGCAGCAGAGACAGTCCTGCACAAGTTATCAGTAGTTGCTCAACAAAGTCAGCAGCAGCAGTGACAATCCTGCACAAGTTATCAGTAGTTGCTCTACACAGTCAGCAGCAGCAGAGACAGTCCTGCACAAGTTATCAGTAGTTGCTCAACAAAGTCAGCAGCAGCAGTGACAGTCATGCACAAGTTATCAGTAGTTGCTCAACACAGTCAGCAGCAGCAGAGACAGTCCTGCACAAGTAATCAGTAGTTGCTCAACAAAGTCAGCAGCAGCAGTGACAATCCTGCACAAGTTATCAGTAGTTACTCTACACAGTCAGCAGCAGCAGAGACAGTCCTGCACAAGTTATCAGTAGTTGCTCAACACAGTCAGCAGCAGCAGTGACAATCCTGCACAAGTTATCAGTAGTTGCTCTACACAGTCAGCAGCAGCAGAGACAGTCCTGCACAAGTTATCAGTAGTTGCTCAACAAAGTCAGCAGCAGCAGTGACAGTCATGCACAAGTTATCAGTAGTTGCTCAACACAGTCAGCAGCAGCAGAGACAGTCCTGCACAAGTTATCAGTAGTTGCTCAACAAAGTCAGCAGCAGCAGTGACAATCCTGCACAAGTTATCAGTAGTTACTCTACACAGTCAGCAGCAGCAGAGACAGTCCTGCACAAGTTATCAGTAGTTGCTCAACACAGTCAGCAGCAGCAGAGACAGTCCTGCACAAGTTATCAGTAGTTGCTCTACAAAGTCAGCAGCAGCAGAGACAGTCCTGCACAAGTTATCAGTAGTTGCTCAACAAAGTCAGCAGCAGCAGTGACAGTCCTGCACAAGTTATCAGTAGTTGCTCAACACAGTCAACAGCAACAGAGACAGTCCTGCACAAGTTATCAGTAGTTGCTCTACAAAGTCAGCAGCAGCAGAGACAGTCCTGCACAAGTTATCAGTAGTTGCTCAACAAAGTCAGCAGCAGCAGTGACAATCCTGCACAAGTTATCAGTAGTTGCTCAACACAGTCAGCAGCAGCAGAGACAGTCCTGCACAAGTTATCAGTAGTTGCTCAACAAAGTCAGCAGCAGCAGTGACAATCCTGCACAAGTTATCAGTAGTTGCTCAACACAGTCAACAGCAACAGAGACAGTCCTGCACAAGTTATCAGTAGTTGCTCTACACAGTCAGCAGCAGCAGAGACAGTCCTGCACAAGTTATCAGTAGTTGCTCAACAAAGTCAGCAGCAGCAGTGACAATCCTGCACAAGTTATCAGTAGTTGCTCTACAAAGTCAACGGCAACAGAGACAGTCCTGCACAAGTTATCAGTAGTTGCTCAACAAAGTCAGCAGCAACAGTGACAGTCCTGCACAAGTTATCAGTAGTTGCTCTACAACAATCCAGGAGGTGAGATACACAAGTGTCCTCCACAACAGCTCGCTGAGACAAAGCGTGTACCGGAAACACTCAGTACTGAGCAATTCTTAGTTGTTCTTATATTCTGGAGTAAAGTGTTAGACAAAGTTCTAAATTTATCCACATACTTACATAAAGTAGTACAGATCTGGTAGCGGCTTCATATTTCATTCAGATTTTTGAAGAGTAAATGAGAAACGTGAAATGAGTATTTACCTAAATTTAGCTGAGGGCCACTAACACTAGGGGCGAGGACAGGAAGCCGGCGGCTTGTCAAAATTCTCCCCCTCCCCCTTTGCCTAAAATGAGTATGAATCTAAATGGGCTGATAATGAAGCAAGGTGGCTGGAAAGCGTGTTATTAATACGGAACACAAACATCATAAAGAAACTTAAAGAAAAAGATTCCATGATGAAATTGCAGAGAACGAAGCATTATTTTTGTGCTCGAAAGGAGTTCTTTGTTGAATCCTACTTGGTGTCCTTAGATTCTGTTATAAATAGAACATGTAAAAGATGTAAAAAAAAGTTATGTGGCTCCCAAGTGCTCTTAGATCCAAAGCATTTTGACAACGCAGACAATATGAACAATTTATAACTTTAAGAAGACCCGTCCTCAGACGTGACCGACTGTCAAGCTCAAATTGTACAAAAGTTACTTGCATTCAGTGACTCATATATAAAGAAATAATGAGCACAAACAGTATGACAAAATCGTGTCGAGAAATTGACCATCAACAATGCGCTATAATTCATGATCGCCCATGACATGTGTTCCATTTATCCCAACTTGTCCACACTGTACCACATCACCTGACCTGACTAATAACTAGCGCTGTTGCAGAACGATCCTTCAGTTGGCTGACACACGCCTTCACGAAGACGAACACCTCGAACACGTAGTTCAATGGTCTACGCGTGTCCATACTGACTCCAAGCCTTCTTTGTAATATGGGGTGAGGATGGGTTACCTTTGCTCTCCATTAAAGGAGAGTTGACCACTGACGTAGATTATAATGAACTAATAGATCAATAACTAGAATGAAGCCTTGACGAAAGAAACTATTGTCGTTCTTTCATACATAATTCACATTACTTTTTATTTTATTTTATTTTATGTTTAAAGTTAAAATAATTGAGTAACACGCCTGATTTATTATGTATTGATATTGATGAGCTTACTGTTAAACTTTGTAAATATAAAATAACAATTATGCATTTCCTACAAAACTTCATCTTCCTTTGGTTTTGATTTATAACACAATATAAATGTATTTTATTTAAAATTATTTGCTGTGTGATGGCGCCTTTTTTGCGTGAACTTTAGAACCTGGCTACGCCCCCCTGACGTATATATGTATATGTATTCCCCTTGGTTATGGCTGATATACATGACCACAAGTTGTATACGTATTCCCCGATGGTTATGGCTGATATACATGACCACACGGTGAAACGATAATTAATATTCGTGACTTTGAGTGTTTCACTTTACTTGTGTATAATGTTGTGTTAGAACTTAAAATGTTTATAACCCAGAAAGTGTCCACCTGGACGGAGAAACTCCAGGTAGACAGGAAAGTGTCCACCTGGATGGAGAAACTCCAGTAGACAGGAAAGTGTCCACCTGGATGGAGAAACTCCAGGTAGACAGGAAAGTGTCCGCTTAGATGGAAAAACTCCAGTAGACAGGAAAGTGTCCGTTTGGACGGAAAAACTCCAGGTAGACAAGAATATTCAAAGTCCAGATGTACAGCATTTTTTACACTTGATTATTCTGTTTTGTTCACAAGAGATTATACAAAAAGACTCGAAATGTTTAAAAGAAAATGTTAATTTCCGTAAATTATCTTCCTTAAATATTAATTCTTGTCTTTTAGGTTGTTGGGTAAGACAATCAATTGTGTAATAATTTTGTGTCTAGAATGCCTTTGTCGTTCATTACAGAAATCAATAATTTAAAGGCTGATAAACTCACTCTGTATCTTGTACTACCCACTTCCCTAAATATTAGTACTTAAGACATATATCTTCACCAGTGTAATCACCTCTGCCAATTTATATTGTAGTTATATGGTGATATATATTTTTGCTGCAAATGTACCTTTTCGTCTTACCTGATATGTTAGATTAAGGACCTGCCCGAAACACTGCGTGTTAGTGGCTTCGCAAGAATGTACAAATACTAATCTTATGTAATCTCACCAACCCATTGTACCTTCTTGTGAATAAGTGATTAATATTATGATTATTATTATTATTATTATTATTATTATTATTTTATTATTATTATTATTATAAAAAAAACTCGTTACTGAGCATTGTAGAGGGATTGTAGTCTTGCTTTTAATAAATCTTATAATGTAAACAAGGTTAATATGACACTTATTTCACTTTGGTATGGACACTATGGTACACTTTGTTTACAAGTGTACAGTGTACAAGTTTGGTACACTTTGTTTACAAGTGTACTAAACTTGGGTTGATAGTTATAATCATACACTAAAAAACTAACTTATCAGAACTTTACTCGATTTAATTAATAAATATTTTATGTCTGATGATAGTTATTGTACTCTATTTAGTTTAGGTTCCTCCCCTGGTATACGGTGTAGTCTTCCTCTGGTGAAGACTTAAACATGTATATTGGGTGAAATGGGTGCCAATTTCACCCAATACGGTGAATATAGTGCCAGTGAAAAATTGAATTATAATTTGATTTTTTTTTGTTCTCATTTTACATCCTTTGACCATTAAAACATCATTTTACCATTAAAACTTCAGTTGACTGAAGTGTCTGCTTAGTTTGGGCCCCAACCTGCAGTTTTGTTAGTTTTTATGTGAAATTATTATTTACAAATGTTCCATTGTATGAAACTATTGACATTTGCATTCATATTTTGTTCTCTAATTCATATAATGTTGCTGATGTTTGTAAAACTTCTGTTAAGGAGTATTATTTAACAATAAAGAGTAGTGTCAAAGAGATGGTGTAGCCATGGCTCCTATGAGACCATATTTGGCCTATGTACTTTTATAACATTATGAAAAATTTGACATGATGATTGTCCTTTTACACTTTAATGCGATTATTTTATAAAATATATGTTGATGATGAATATTTGTTATTAAATAATGCTTGTCATATGGAATTATTTGGAACCTTTCCCAAATCAATAAACATACATTTCACCGATGAGAAGATAGAAATTAGAACTGTTCAGGAAAGAATAATCTGTACTGGAACATTGTAGTGTCACTGACAGTTCCTGGTGGCGGAGTGGGAGCATGACTCGTCGTGCCTCCCCACCAAATTCCTCTGGGTTCGAGCCCTCGCCGGGGAGACCTAACCAAACATCTGCCCATCAACCTCGCCCTGGCAAATGGACGGATAGACATTCTATTTTATAGATACGGGTATTGATAGTGCCGTATGTATAGTATTATATGGTGACATATTTATAGTGTCATATTTATGTTGTAATATGACAATAGCACAATATTGACTAATTATGAGGAAAGGGAAGGGAACTATCAGGAGAAAGCGCCAAGCTATTACGACTATATAGCACTTGGAAGGGATCAGGAAAATGATTTGGGATGGGACAGGGAAAAAGTAATAGGCAACAAAATATCACAAAATAAATAATAATGTACTTAGAGTTAATATAAACATATAATAAAGATTTACTAAAAAGTTAAAATATAATGATCGTGTTAAATTACTGTTCTTATTCTGGCAAATATATTATAAAATTTATCATTGTATTAGATACTGTGACCCCCCTTCCCCAAGTGGATCTTTTAGCCGCTACGATAATCAGTTACACAGTTTCAACCATGGTGGTTAGCTTAGGTTAGTTTGAGGCGATATAATAGACTGGGTGGCGTGAACTAGCTGCTTCTTCATCCATAGTGGTTTATATATGTCGAGTGTTATTAGTTACCGATGCTCTCATTTAGCTCTCTTTTATATTAAGTTCTACTTCATGTGTGAGATAGTATTCTATGTTGCCATACATGTCCCACCCTCGCCACACATGCTCCATGCTGGTCTGCCCATGGGACACCTCGCCATACATGCTCTGTGCTGGTCTGGCCATGGGACACCTCGCCACACATGCTCCGGGTGTGCTAAATTACAAATGGTAATAATTGACACTTAAAGAGTGACCACAGCGTATCCAGTCGTAACTGGTATATGTTGGGTCATGACAGAGATAAACTAAAAGAAATAATAAACACGGACCAATACAGAGATTCCAAGCTGACGACCCAGAGAGCGAGTGGTCGTGACAGAGGAGGGAAGAGAGGACGGAGTCCTTCACTCAGCCAGGCTGAACTAACCCTATATATATCTCGGACGACAAACATGCACAATATCTAAACGACAATGTAGGAAATAATAGTGTGCAAAATGCTTGGGCAATCTCCCAGTTCTAGGAACTATGTCAGCAGTTTGAACAACTTCTATACAAACGTCAGAAGCCTAGTAAATTTATTTGATGCAGTGTACATGCGCTGAGGCTGAGAATCCTGGCAATATTGCCATCAGTGAAACTTGGAAGGGTGCTATCAGGAGAAAGCGCCAGGTCATTACGACTATATAGTATTTGGTACGGGTCAGGATAAGGATTTGGGATGGGCCGGGGGAAAGGAATGATGTCAAGCCACTTAGACGGTCGGGGATTGAACGCCGACCTGCATGAAGCGAGACCGTCGCTCTATCGTCCAGTCCAAGTGGTTGAAGTGAAACACGGAGACGAGAGGAGATAATTGAAGGGGGGAATTCCATCTCCCAGGATACCGTCCACCACTCAGAACAGCAAGAGCAGGTGGTGTGATCCTATATGTAAAAGAGAACGTGAATATAACCAGCAATGAGGAATTGAACACCATGGGCTCCTCAGAGTCTGTACGGTGCAACATACTAGCTCAAGATGGTAGCAAACTGACAGTGGAAGTAACAGCCTTCCAGATCTTGTGATAGCATCAGAAGGGGGCACATGTCCTATACAGGTGGAAGGAAATGCTTGCCCCTTCGTGTGATCACAATATTCTAAGATGGATTACAATTATAGAAACACTTGTAAGGATCCAGAATGATGACTTTCTAGGCCACCCTTGAGGAGACTATCAAGGAATGAGAGAGGAATTGCAAAACACTTCCTGGAGGAGTTAATAGGTGATCAAAGCCTGGAAGCATCGTGGGAAAACTTCAAGAAGGTCAACACTGAACTTCTTAAAAATATGTGACAAGAAAAGAAGGAGTAAAGAGAACAAGAGGGCATACACAGACAGTATGTAAGATCTGAACTCTGGAGCAGGTATCACTTCAACAAAAAAAACAGATAATGAGATAAACTGAGGGACCTTAAATTCAGTCACCAAGAAAATCAGATCGGCCAAAGTAAACTTTCTAAAACACTGAGGATGAATACTTACATCAGCGTTCACACAAGAAAGATTAAACATCATCCCAATACCCACTAATGTTTGAAGCAGGTGAAGAGTACGAATTAAGGGATAATCCCATAATGTGCAATGTAATTAGGAGGAGGATTGACAATCTAACACATTCAGATCCCAAGGTATGGATGGAATTCAATTCAAAGTCGTAGAGGAACTGGCAGATGAATAATATCAACCACCGAAACTTGGATATTTCAGAAAATCTCTGGAGCAAGGAATAGTTCCTCCCTGATTGAAAAAATGCAAATGTTACCCCTATTTTCAAAGAAGGCAATTAGTGCTCACTAGAAAACTATCGTCAGATCAACTTGACATCACACATCTACATGCTCATGGAGAGAATTCAAAAGGAAGGAATCATTCTGCATCTCACCTTGAACAATCGTTAAAATCAATGCAGCATATGGGATATTGTAAAAAAACAATCCTTCTAACCTTATAAACTTGTAAACTTGCTCACATTATTGGAATAGAAACCAGCTATTCAGACAAAGGACTTCCAGTAGATGTAGTATACATGGCGTTCTCTGAAACTTTTAATAATGTACCACATAAGCGTAGCAAGAAATTTCAAGCACTTGGAATAATGTTTAGAATATTAGAATGGATAAAATAATGGTTACCACGAAGGCAAAGGGTCGTCCTAAACAGAAATGAACCTGACTGGAGAAATGGGTGAATGGGGTACCGCAAGGCTCCCTTTTGGGCCAACAATGTGTGTCATATACATCAATGACGTAATGAGATATTATAAATTAAATAATCAGATTGCAGATGATACAATGGTAAATGCAGATGGTTTATGGTAAAGTTGGAAGTGAAATTAAATTGAGGCTTTATGAAAAGAACTTTATGAAGAGAACACGAACTCCACAAATGGTCAGAAAACTGAGGAATGCTTCTTAATATAAAAAATACAACACATTGCAAGTCAGGCATAACAATGCACATTGTAACGGCCAGCCAAGACATGTATGCCTCTCCTCCCTATCTCTCCTTCTCTCCTCTTTCTCTCTTCTTCCTCTTTTACCCCCCCCCTCTTTCTCCCTTCTCCCCTCTCCTTACTTCCTTTCCCCTCTCTTCGCAATTCCCCTTGACTGCTGGAGGTAAATAAGTCACGTGCCACCTGGGTATCAGAAACATTTGTTCACACGTTCTCTCCTTGTGTTGTATTGTTACAAGAGAGTCCTGCAGTCCCCCCTTGTGTTGTGTGGTTACAAGGGAGACCTGTAGTCCCCCCCCCTTGTGTTGTGTGGTTACAAGGGAGTCCTGTATATATATATTATATATTAATATATAATAACTGTTATATAGCTAATATCGGCTTCATAGTAGCCTATATAATGAGTATATGATACTATAGAATATAATTATATATATATATATATATTATATATATAATAATATATATATATATATATATATATATATATATATATATATATATAAATATAATTATTTTTTATATATATATATGTATATATATATATATATATATATATATATATATATATAGTATAGTATATATATTTATATATATATATATATATATATGTATATTAATATGTATAGTATATATATTTACTATATATATATATTATATATACTATATATATATATATATATAGTATATATATATATATATATATATAGTGCCCGGAGGCAAGGACGGACCGGATTGAAGAGCCAAGTGCCGTATCAAGAGTCTGCAGCAGAAGGAACGTTGGGCTGTTGACGTCTGGGACGCCCACTAGAGGACCACATCTTACACATCAAGCGAGAAGCTAGGGTCGGGCCCAAATCTACTGGCAGTTAAGGCGAGGGGAAGCTGTGCTGGACTGTGCAGAGTCGACAGTGCCAGTGAGTGTGGAGGACGATGACGGAGGTACCTGTCTCCAGTACCTGAGAGAATAGGAGGAGGAAGGCAGTACCTGTTGGATGTGAGCACGGCGAGGACGTGTTATCACGAGGCGATGGAGGAACCTGTGTGTGTGTGGAACTGTTCATCAGGAGACCAGAAGCCAGGACCAGGCCTCTCAACATCCCTCAACAGAGGACGAGTCAGCTTCGTGGTTGGAGTGGAATAAGGTAGATAACTGTCCCTCCCTTACCCCTTTTTGAGCTAGGCGAGTTGGAGTATTTTATATGTTGTGAATATTTCCACTCATCATTTTATTGTCTAAGTGACAGGACGTTAGGCTAGGAGCCAAAACCTCATTTAGGCATGAGTTGGTGTGGGTGAGCATTAACGTGGTGATGTTAGTGATCCTGGAAGGGTAGTTGGTGTGCAAGGAGCCACCAATGTACTCTGAAACGTCCAGCTGATCGCCTTGCTAGAGGCGTGGGAAATAATGACGTTCTGACAGCTAGAGCTGTCAGCTAACCGTGCTGCCAGAGGCGCAAGGTGTGGCCCACGCTGGAGGAGTGGATCCAGTCAGCTGACTGTGTT
>WNGS01000337.1:12243993-12275033 GCA_020271785.1 Procambarus virginalis | reverse complement strand
ATATAACGTATAAATGGAAATATCAGGCAGCCAGAAACTATTAATGCCATCAGTACATACAATAACACAATATCATTTTATAAGCACTGATCACTAATTTTAAACTGAAATGGATAGAGGTGTATGCACATAATGGGTCTAACCAGGAAATTAGCTATGCTACTAAACAATAGACAGGTACCACAGACCTATCTCACAACAATATCCACGCCAGCCAGCTCCACCCCGTCGACTGGCGGTTCCGGTGAACACTATTTACTCTACCCACCCATGAGAGTAAGTGAATGAAGTACCAGAACATAATCGATGCAAACACAGAAGACACTGTTCACAACATACCAGGCCAATTTACACCTGATTATCTTGTATGTAGTCGGGGATTGGGTGGTTATGGATAGGAGCTGCCTCGTATGGGCCAATAGCCCTTCTGAGTCACCTTTATTCTTATGTGTCTTCGTCCCCCTTTATCCCCCTTGTTTTTAACTTTATTGTACTATGTCATTATATATATATATATATATATATATATATATATATATATATATATATATATATATTATATATATATATATATTATATATATATATATATATATTGGTAGCAGTCTTCCTTGTAAACATATGTTGTTAAATATGACCGAAAAGTAAGATAATAATTCTAACACGAATTTTCTCAATATTTCTTATGTGTCTTTTTTACTGTCGATGGTAATTGAAAAATCAATTCTCCAAAATTCATTTTTTTTTTAGTCTGACGCGACGCTTGAACGCATTTCGTAATAACGTATACATTTTCAAAGACTTTAGTTTACACACACACACAATGTAACCTGAAAATACTTAACAGAGTTTACTAATGCTAACGCTAAACAGCTTGTCTTATATACTTGCATTTGGGTGAGGTGATATGTTGAAACAGTTTTGGATGAGGTGAACAAACTTTTAACCAACACAAGACAGAACACGGTTCAATTGGTATAAACTGGATAAGTGAAAGGGAAGAATGGAAGTAACTGCAAAGGGCTATTGGCCTATACTTCCTCTTGATGCTTCTTTATGGTACGAGTCTTGAAGTGGGTAGAATATAGTTGTGCATTAATGGCTGCTGATTGCTGGTGTTGACTTTTGATGTGCAGTGCCTCGCAGATGTCAAGCACCTGCTATCGCTGTATCTATCAATGATTTCTGTGTTGTTTGTTAAGACTCTCTGGAGATGGTCTGGTTGTAGGAAGAGATTATATGTTCCTTAATGGAGCCCTGTTGCTTATGCATTGTTAATCGCCTGGAAAAAGATGTTGTTGTCTTGCCTATATACTGAGTTCTTTGGGGCTTACAGTCCCCAAGTGGGCATTGAAGGCATAGACGACGTTGGTCTCTTTTAAGGCATTCAAACTTGTACTAAAGAAGCACTCTTCTTCAGGCCTGATGGGCACATGTATAAGCAAGTAGATGGAGTCGCCATGGGTTCTCCCTAGGTGTCCTGTTGCGAACTTCTACATGAATACCATCGAACAGAAGGTCTTGTTTGGCATGAACTTGAAGCCTGCCATATACTGCAGATATGTTGACGACATTTTACACAGGTATCTGATATCAGACATCTGTGTGAGTTGAAGGAGGCATTCGAGCGGAATTCTGTGTTGAGTTTCACTTACAAGATGGAGAAGGATGAGAAGCTGCCCTTCTAGATGTAACAGTCATGGAAAGGAGTGGAGGTTTCCACACTGCAGTCTACACAAAGGAAACAAACATAGGAATGTGCCTCAATGCCAGCAGTGACACTGAAGTCGGCACTGAAGTCGAGTGCAGATGACGATTCACCATGGGACGCGTGCTGGCTAGAAGTGGTGGTTTGGTGATCGACGAAGTGGAGTGGCGACAGCGAGGGTGGGTGAGGTGGAGTGGCGACAGCGATGGAGGTGAGGTGGAGTGGCGACAGCGATGGAGGTGAGGTGGAGTGGCGACAGCGATGGAGGTGAGGTGGAGTGGCGACAGCGATGGAGGTGAGGTGGAGTGGCGACAGCGATGGAGGTGAGGTGGAGTGGCGACAGCGATGGAGGTGAGGTGGAGTGGCGACAGCGATGGAGGTGAGGTGGAGTGGCGACAGCGATGGAGGTGAGGTGGAGTGGCGACAGCGAGGGAGGTGAGGTGGAGTGGCGACAGCGAGGGAGGGTGAGGTGGAGTGGCGACAGCGAGGGAGGTGAGGTGGAGTGGCGACAGCGAGGGAGGGTGAGGTGGAGTGGCGACAGCGAGGGTGGTGAGGTGGAGTGGCGACAGCGAAGGAGGTGAGGTGGAGTGGCGACAGCGAGGGGGGTGAGGTGGAGTGGCGACAGCGAGGGGGGTGAGGTGGAGAGCGAGTGTAGGGTACGTATACGCCTTGCAGAAACGTATTCCACTAAATATGTACTACTCTTGATTGTAGTATCTAGATGTTGTAGATGTACTGAAGTAACATGATGATAGGAAAGAGCAGGCCAAATCTCTCTTGAAGGAGATTATCGTAACAACTCTCCCCCGAAGCTTGCTCTTACGGGTTAAGTTTACTTCAGTAGATGGTAGAGAGGTAGGAGTAGCTGTCTCTACCTCGTAGATTCTGGAGAGGGCGTCGGCTATGATGTCCGAACCCTTGATGAAGAAGATCTCCAGATTAAAATTCTGCAAGTACAGAGCCCAGCGTAGAAGACGTTGATTACTGAATTGGGCCTGTTGACGGAACTGTAGGGGATTGTGGTCCGAGTAGATGGTATTAGACCGATTTCCCTGTAGGTAAGGTTCAAAATGTTGCAGGTTCAGGACGATGGAGAGGAGTCCTTTTCTATGGTGCTAAAGTTCTTTTGATGGGTCTTCAACTTGTAGCTGTAGTAGCTGACAGGAAGAACCTCTTCGCCACGTTGCGTTGCATTGCCCCGATGCCGGTGCCACTTGCATCGACATTGATGATGAAGGGCTTCGTAATATCTGGAGAGGCGAGAATGGGATCAGAACATAGCAGAGATTTAAGTTGTTCAAAGGCAACGGTCTGTTGAATGGTCCAATGATATCGTTGCTTGGGGCTGGTCAAATTAATCAATGGTGTCGCTACCGTACTATAATTTTTCACAAACCTACGATAGTAAGATGCAAGGCCAAGGAAGCGCAGGAGCTGCTTCCTGGTTGTAGGTTGTGGGTAATGCTGAATGGCTTGAGTGTGAATTGTTAAAGGAGCTATTCTGCCACTCCCTATCACATGACCAAGATAACGCACTTTACCTTTGGCGAAGGTGGACTTGCCCAAGTTGATGGTAAGGCCAGCTGTCAGGAGCTTGGAGAACAATCGTTGCAACTGGAGCAGATGTTTGCTCCAGGTGTTAGTTGCAACAACGATGTCGTCCAAGTAGGCGTAGGTGTGATCTAGGCCGTAGATGACGCGGTTGACAGCTCGCTGGAAGGTGGCCGGGGCGTTACACAGTCCAAAAGGAAGGCGTTCATATCTGTACAGGCCAAAAGGAGTGGTGAAGGCAGATATTCCTTAGCTCTCTCTGTCAGGCTGATTTGGTAATAGCCTTTTAACAAATCAATTTGGGACAAATAATTAGCATTACCTACTGCGTCAAGGATATCATCTATACGAGGTAAAGGTTAAGCATCCTTGACGGCCACAAGGCTCAGTTTCCTATAGTCGGTATATAGGCGTACTTTACGGTGCGGTTTAGGCACCAAGTTGCAGGGTGAGGCCCAAGGGGACTCACAAAGGGGTGGCCAGCCCATGATCCAGAAGGTACTGTACTTCAGCACGCATAACTTCCTTTTTGTACGGGCTGATACGGTAGAAGGGTTGATGAATCGGCCGGGTATCAGGAAGCAGCTGAATGTCGTGCTGAACCACATTACACTCCTGGGGATCATCGCTAAACAACTTCTGATGTTCTTGAAGAACTTTGATGAGAGAGCACTATTACAGTCCTGTAAATATTTAGGAAGATCAGTAAGGATTTCCGAGTTGGAAGGCACTGACTCAGAGCTAGTGCTTTCAGGAGGAGAAGCAGGGAAGGTCTCACTGTGGAGGTATGGATCTTTAAAAGTGGAGAGATATTAGCACAGTGAGGGGAATACCTTTATATTCCCTCAAAAGATTGACGTGGCACAACTGGGTCCTCCGCCGCCTATCTGGAGTCTCAAGAACGTAGTTGTGGTTGTTTCTGCACTCCTTGATGTGGTAAGGTCCTGAAAACTTATTTTGCAATGGAGAACCAGGGATCGGAAAATATGCCAACACGAAGTCTCCTGTTTTAAATTTCCTGATTTTGCTGTGTTTATCAAAATGAGTCTTCATCCTATCTTGAGCTTTCAATAAATTATCATTAGCAAATTTACGTACTCTCTCTAGAATGTGCTTTAAGTTTTGAAGAAACTGGGGCACATGCTGAGGGTCACTGAAGGTGGCATTACGTAGTCTTTAAAAGCTTTAAGAGGAGTACGGCACTTACGTCCGTAGAGCATCTCATAAGGAGATACTCCTAGAGACTCATTTGGAAGACTTCTGAAAATGCACATGATGATGTCAAGTTGTTTATCCCAGTCTTTCATGTATATATATATATATATATATATATATATATATATATATATATATATATATATATATATATATATATATATATATATATATATATATATACATACATACATACATACATATACATGTATATAAGAACAAAAGCTTGAATGTATAAAGCAAGCACGATTACATACCTACTCTCTACACACATTCATTACACATAATTAATGTGTAACTGCATGAGGAGTGAAACTGCACCACAACGTGTGGCTTAACTGTTGAAACGACGATGCTTCCGTTTTGTGAAGGAACAACAAAGAAACGAGAGAGGTTTCGGCTCCACCTGAACCGACAGCTCAAGTTAAAATGAGACAAACAACAAGCTGCATATATTGCATGTGTGTGTGTGTTGATACAGGTGTGGTTGAAGGTGGCGGCGGTGACACACGCTGCCTCTCTGTCTTGTACCTCAGCTGAACGGTTGTGGTTGAGTATGTTTGTACTCACCTATTTGTGCTTGCGGGGGGGGGGTTGAGCTTTGACTCTTTGGTCCTGTCTCTCAACTGTCAATCAACTGGTGTACAGATTCCTGAGAACATATTAAGATAATGGTTAGATAAGCAAATTGTTCCTATCTAAAGTTCATGAGGTTATAGAAATTATGCTTGACTTCCTAGCTCACATAAGTGAAATATATACTTCAAGATATTATTAAATTTAGATCATTCATTAACAAGTAATGACAATCAAAATAATCTCAGCTGCTTAGCTGTGACAGTGAACGGAAGCGTGATAAGGTGGCGTCATCTACAACCTGCTGGAACACGTGACCAGATACCGTAGCGTGGGAAATTCTCACTCCCAGCTGCTTCAACACACGCTGGAAACCCAATACGGTGTAACAATTGTTTACACACATTAAATTATATCATTATGAGTTAATGAAAGGGACAAATTAAATTCCCTGTGGACGTACTTGTCGTTTGAAGAGGGAGCACGGTGTAACGATGTACTAAGGGTAAAGTTTACATAATTAGACCTCTAACGATAAACTAGACCACTTAACCTGCTGGTAGTCCACCGATGCAATCCTTGGATCGCTAATGAAATAATTGCACACTTCAGGGCCGATTAATTGCAAGGGCCGATCGTGTAGTTGACAAAATATTCACCTCTCTCTATACTTATGGCTGCTACGTTATCTATGGTGTCGTCCACAACAGCCACATCGCCTCTGGCTTCTCCCTCCTCCTCCCTCAACCCCTCTCTCGCGCATGCGCAATATATTTTACTAGAAACGGAAAATTCTTTTCCTTGTAATTACTTTACTTAAAAAGTTAATGAGAATAGGGTTGCAATTATAGGGAGTTATATATTATTTAAATTCTCGTCGAATAATAATTAATATGAACAGCGTTTATATTAAACGAGGAATGGAGAGAATCTCTGTTTCCGCCATGTTAGTTTAGGATAACAGATAAACTGTTATATAGTAATCTTCTAGTTGATAACTTGTTGTTATTAGATCACTAGTTGTTGTATTATCAGGTATTACTTCTTGTAAAGATTACTGACAAAAGGCAAGAATATTATTCAATTCTCTGGCATGTTGACAATAATTATGCCTCTGCTTAATATTATCTGACGCAATACTATCCCTCTATGTGGGAAGAATTGGTAAATGACGCGCAGATATGAAATATTAATTATGTTAATGCTACAAATTAGTAGGTTTAATATATACTATGCCTACTGTACAATAGAGTTGTATTATGATACAATAATGATGTATCAATGTTGGAACTTTCCAACACATGTCAAGGATTTGGGAATAATGAGTCTGTCGACCTAACGTTTAGGGAGCATAACCAAGCAAATATTGCATCAGCCAGAAAATGATAGGATCGATTACGCGAAACTTCAAATCCAGGGATTTCGTCACAGTAGTTGTACTATTCAAATCACGTGTTCTGTCCCGTCTTGAGTTCTGCTCAGTACTCACTTCCCTCTTCAGGGCAGGAGAGATTTCTGAAATAGAGGGAATTCAGAGAACATATAAGCATACATAGATGCGAAAAGCACCTAAATCATTGGGATCATCTCAAAGCTCTCCAAATGTACTCACTAGAAAGGAGATGAGGGAGATATCAAATAATATACACGTGGAAAATACTGGCCAGGTACTAATCTACACAGTAAAATAACATTGGAGTGAATGATATGGAAGAAAATGCAGATAGAACCAGTGAAGAGCAGGGGTGCCATAGGCACAATAAGAGAACATTGTATAAGCATCAGAGGTCCATGGTTGTTCAACGTCCTCTCAGCAAGAATATGAAATATGCTTGAACAATCGTGGACATCTTAAGAGAAAACTATATAGTTTCTTCAAGAAGTGCTGGACCAACGAACTGTGATGGACATGTGGACCTGCCAGCCGCTCCAAGCAGCAACCTGTTGGACCAAGCTCTCACAAGTCACGCCTGGCTCGGGCGGGCTTGTGTATAGAGAATTCTCAGAACCCCATCAAGAAGATATCACTGCCGAGGATGAGTTATGGGATAAAGAGAATGACAGCCATTTGATAGAATGTATAATCAGGCCCTATGGGTGAGGGGTCAAATGTTCTCTATCTTGGGGTTATCTTGAGATGATTTCGGGGCTTTAGTGTCCAAGCAGCCAGGTCCTCGACCAGGCCTCCACCCCAGGAATCAGCCTGTGACAGCTGACTAATTCCAGGTACCTATTTACTGCTAGGTAACAGGGGATCAGGGTGAAATAAACGCTGCCCATCGTTTCTCGCTGGCGCCCGGGATCGAACCCGGACCACAGGATCACGCGCCCAGTGTTCTGTCCACTCAGCCCCCGGCTCCTATCTGCTCTCTCTCTCTCTCGCTTTCTCTTCTCTATCACTTAATGTGTAATATACGGTATACAACCCGTGGTGCTGGACGGACTGATGGATGTAGATAATAGTTGTGACAAAATCAAATGTCGTTAATAACGAATCTGCTTAACTCGGAGCACTGATATCAAACTCAGACTGCCCCAGACGATGTTG
Organism: Procambarus virginalis; assembly: GCA_020271785.1. Lineage (NCBI taxonomy): Eukaryota > Metazoa > Arthropoda > Malacostraca > Decapoda > Cambaridae > Procambarus > Procambarus virginalis. Next base: position 12,267,436 of record WNGS01000337.1, on the reverse strand, counting down.
TATCAACAACCTAGTTGGACGTAGTTGAGGTTTGATGCGGTCACTCATTTACATCTCATGTGTAGTTCATACAACATTTATTCATTATTCTTATGTTTAAGTGTGTATTACTAGATTGCAAAAAACTAGAAAAGCAAACAAGTTAGATAACTCGATGCGCACTGATATTAGCCTATGTCTGATGACAAGATAACCGTAGTTACAAATAGCCCCCAGCATGCTCAGAGGGTGGGGGCGGAGTGCAGAAGGGACCGTGTGGACGGGCGGGCGGAAGCAGGGTGGCCGGGGTGCGGGCGCACGAGCAAGGCGCAGGCGTGCAGTTTGGAACAGCACAGTCGAAGCGGGCGGATGTTGGGGAGGACTGGTTACGGAACAGTTAGTTGTGTCTTAGGCAGTGAGGCAGATAGAGGTGAGCACTTACTGACTGGAGAATTGCTAGTGGTTAGTAGTAGAGCGAGATGTCTGGATTCTGTAAGTTAACTATGTAAATTTGTTCACTCTTTTTTTACTATGCTACTATTTACATATCTATAGTAACAGCCTACTATAACTCTCTCTCTTTCAATAGCATCTAATCCATCTTTTTTCCCCTTTATTGTAATATTATTTGTTATTTCCTCTTTTAGATTTAATTTTTTTTTAATTTTGCCCCGAAGGGCGAGTTTATTGGACAGCGTCACTCACCCTGTGAGTGGACATATCACCATAGCAGCATCTACAAGAACAAATCCACAAGGGCCGTGACGAGGATTCGAACCTACGTCCGAGAGCATCGCAGATACTGCCTTAATCTACTGAACTACGACATGGATAAGAATTGCAACCAGAAATTCTACTGAATTTACGAACAAATTTGTGGATTTGTTTATTTGATGCATCACGCTATTGTGATTTCTTTGTGTAATGCAGCATGTACAACATTCCCCAATAGGAAGAAATCCCGCTCGGTTGTTCATCCTGTCACATGTACCCAGACACAGCTGGGACTTGCTTAATTAACCGTTTCAAGTGAACAGCTTCTCAAATAAAAAGATTAACATCTGTCAATTCTTAAAAATCTTGCGTTACCTTGCGGTTGCAAAATGGGGGCAATCTTTTAAGAACAGTATCAATGTTTGACAAATAGTGTTTCCCTGGTTGATACCTGGTTGATGGGGTTCTGGGAGTTCTTCTACTCCCCAAGCCCGGCCCGAGGCCAGGCTTGACTTGTGAGAGTTTTGTCCACCAGGCTGTTGCTCGGAGCGGCCCGCAGGCCCACATACCCACCACAGCCCGATTGATCCGGCACTCCTTGGAGGAATAAATCTAGTTTCCTCTTGAAGATGTCCACGGTTGTTCCGGCAATATTTCTTATGCTCGCTGGGAGGGTGTTGAACAACCGCGGACCTCTGATGTTTATAGTGTTCTCTGATTGTGCCTATGGCACCCCTGCTCTTCACTGGTTCTATTCTGCATTTTCTTCCATATCGTACACTCCAGTACGTTGTTATTTTACTGTGTAGATTTGGGACCTGGCCCTTCAGTGTCTTCCAGGTGTATAATTTTTTATATCTCTCTCTTCTCCTTTCTAGTGAGTACATTTGGAGGGCTTTGAGACGATCCCAATAATTTAGGTGTTTTATCTCGTCTATACGTGCCGTATATGTTCTCTGTATTCCGTCTATTTCAGCACTCTCTCCTGCTCTGAAGGGGAAGTGAGTACTGAGCAGTACTCGAGACGGGTCAATACAAGTGACTTGAAGAGTACAACCATTGTGATGGGATCCCTGGATTTGAAAGTTCTCGTAATCCATCCGATTATTTTTACACAGTGCATTTTTACACATGCTATCAATGCTACACAGAATTCATCTATAGACATCCATATGTGGTGAAACACATGTGAAGAACCTCTCACACACTCACAGCTCCCTGACAAGAGGGAGCCAGCTTAGCTTAGCTGCCAACACCCACACATCGTGTCAGCAAGGCGGACAGCCCGCCTGCTTTCATACCTCTCACTGTACTTCCCCTTCCATACTTCCCTTCACCTATGCCTCTCCTCCCTCTTTACTCCCCCCCAAAAAGAAAAGGATTACATTCTTGACCTTTGACCTTGAAGTAACCCGTCTTCCCCACGCGCACCACATGGTCACCAGCTGTTGCCTAGAGGGGGGGGGGAGACGGAGGGTAATCTGTTGCCCACGCTGGGAAGGTTGTTCATGTATTTAAGGTATCCCGTCTCTTAATGTTCAATCCAAAGGTGCCTCCTTTGCACCTTTGAATATGCAATCCATAATGCCTCTTTGTCATGCCCCTCCCCTTGGAACCTGTCTGTCTTCAACTGCTCCAGCAGTATGACAAGGCCAGAGCACCCAACTGGCGCTTCATTATCGAGAACTTGTCTAACGTTGGTTGGGTTGTTAACAGTGGGTATGGATGACTCTTTACATTTATTCGGGTAGTTTTTATGCTTGTCAACCTCTTGTCCAACCCCAGCATCCACCTAGCCACCTGGCCATCCCCAGCATCCACCCGGCCATCCCCAGCATCCACCCGGCCATCCCCAGCATCCACCTGACCATCCCCAACATCCACCTGGCCATCCCCAGCACCCACCTGGCCATCCCCAGCATCCACCTGGCCATCCCCAGCATCCACCCGGCCATCCCCAGCATCCACCCGGCCATCCCCAGCATCCACCTGGCCATCCCCAGCATCCACCCGGCCATCCCCAGCATCCACCTGACCATCCCCAGCACCCACCTGGCCATCCCCAGCATCCACCTGGCCATCCCCAGCACCCACCTGACCATCCCCAGCACCCACCTGACCATCCCCAGCACCCACCTGGCCATCCCCAGCACCCACCTGGCCATCCCCAGCACCCACCTGGCCATCCCCAGCATCCACCTGGCCATCCCCAGCATCCACCTGGCCATCCCCAGCATCCACCTGACCATCCCCAGCATCCACCTGACCATCCCCAGCACCCACCTGGCCATCCCCAGCATCCACCTGACCATCCCCAGCACCCACCTGGCCATCCCCAGCATCCACCTGACCATCCCCAGCATCCACCCGGCCATCCCCAGCACCCACCTGGCCATCCCCAGCACCCACCTGGCCATCCCCAGCATCCACCTGACCATCCCCAGCATCCACCCGGCCATCCCCAGCACCCACCTGGCCATCCCCAGCACCCACCTGGCCATCCCCAGCATCCACCTGGCCATCCCCAGCACCCACCTGGCCATCCCCAGCATCCACCTGACCATCCCCAGCACCCACCTGGCCATCCCCAGCACCCACCTGGCCATCCCCAGCACCCACCCGGCCATCCCCAGCATCCACCTAGCCACCTGGCCATCCCCAGCATCCACCTGGCCATCCCCAGCACCCACCTGACCATCCCCAGCATCCACCTGACCATCCCCAGCATCCACCTGACCATCCCCAGCATCCACCTGGCCATCCCCAGCACCCACCTGACCATCCCCAGCATCCACCTGACCATCCCCAGCATCCACCTGGCCATCCCCAGCACCCACCTGGCCATCCCCAGCATCCACCTGACCATCCCCAGCATCCACCTGACCATCCCCAGCACCCACCTGGCCATCCCCAGCACCCACCTGACCATCCCCAGCATCCACCTGACCATCCCCAGCACCCACCTGGCCATCCCCAGCATCCACCTGACCATCCCCAGCACCCACCTGGCCATCCCCAGCATCCACCTGACCATCCCCAGCACCCACCTGGCCATCCCCAGCACCCACCTGGCCATCCCCAGCATCCACCTAGCCACCTGGCCATCCCCAGCATCCACCTGGCCATCCCCAGCATCCACCTGGCCATCCCCAGCATCCACCTAGCCACCTGGCCATCCCCAGCATCCACCTAGCCACCTGGCCATCCCCAGCATCCACCAAGCCACCTGGCCATCCCCAGCATCCACCTAGCCACCTGGCCATCCCCAGCATCCACCTAGCCACCTGGCCATCCCCAGCATCCACCTAGCCACCTGGCCATCCCCAGCATCCACCTAGCCACCTGGCCATCCCCAGCATCCACCTAGCCACCTGGCCATCCCCAGCATCCACCTAGCCACCTAGCCATCCCCAGGTTACATTAGACAGAGGCGTGTACAAGATCTCACGCCTCTTGTAACAGCCAGCCGGGCCAGCCTGCCTCCTCACCTGTGCAGGAACATCGATAAAATAGTCGGACATCCTGGGACGGGCTTACCCGTCAAGCATAACCGTCTGCTTGATGGGGTTCTGGGAGTTCTTCTACTCCCCAAGCCCGGCCCGAGGCCAGGCTTGACTTGTGAGAGTTTGGTCCACCAGGCTGTTGCTTGGAGCGGCCCGCAGGCCCACATACCCACCACAGCCCGGCTGATCCGGAACTTCTCTTAGAAAACGGTCCAGTTTTCTCTTGAAGATGTCCACGGTTGTTCCGGCAATATTTCTTATAGTCGCTGGGAGGACGTTGAACAACCGCGGACCTCTGATGTTTATACAGTGTTCTCTGATTGTGTCTATGGCACCTCTGCTCTTCACTGGTTCAATCTTGCATTTTCTTCCATATCGTTCACTCCAGTACGTTGTTATTTTACTGTGTAGAATTGGGACCTGGCCCTCCAGTATTTTCCATGTTTATATTATTTGGTATCTCTCTCGTCTCCTTTCTAGAGAGTACATTTGGAGAGCTTTGAGACGATCCCAATAATTTAGGTGCTTTACCTCGTCTATGTGTGCTGTATACGTTCTCTGTATTCCCTTTATTTCAGCAATCTCTCCTGCTCTGAAGGGGGAAGTGAGTACTGAGCAGTAATCGAGACGGGACAACACAAGTGACTTGAAGAGTACAACCATTGTGATGGGATCCCTGGATTTGAAAGTTCTCGTAATCCATGCGATCATTTTTCTGGCTGACGCAATATTTGCTTGGTTATGCTCCCTAAACGTTAGATCGTCGGACATCATTAATCCAAATCCTTGACATGCTGTTTTTCTACTATGGAAAGATTGGATTGTGTTTTGTACCCTGTGTTATGTTTCAGATCCTCATTTTTGCCGTACCTGAGTACCTGAAATTTATCACTGTTAAACATCATGTTATTTTCTGCTGCCCAATCGAAAACTTTGTTGACATCTGCTTGTAGTTTTTCAATGTCTTCAGCAGAGGTAATTTTCATGCTGATTTTTGTGTCATCTGCAAAGGACGACACGAAGCTGTGACGCGTATTTTTGTCTATATCAGATATGAGAATAAGGAACAGTAGCGGTGCAAGGACTGTACCTTGAAGTACAGAGCTTTTAACATCGCTTGGACTCGATTTTATCTGATTAACTGTTACTCTTTGTGTTCTGTTCGACAGGAAATTGAGTATCCAGCGTCCTACTTTTCCAGTTATTCCCACTGACCTCATTTTGTGAGCTCTCACCCCATGGTCACATTTGTCGAATGCCTTTGCAAAGTCTGTGTATACAACATCTGCATTTTGCTTTTCTTCTAGGGTGTTATGATCTCAGCCTGCAGGAGAAACGAGTCTCCCCCTTTGAGAGTTATTCAGCAAGCCTGACATAACTGGAAGGTCCAGGAAGTATGGATGTGATAACACAGATGTAAGATAGTTTGTTGGATTTAAATAACAGTTTGAGATTATGGGCAATGAATAAGAAAACAGATAAATGACTGGTTAGGAGATGTGGACAATTTGCTGGAGGCGTGAGGCTCGCTTCTGGAGGGCTTTGACCTCACTTGAGGCCAGACATCGCAGGGGGAAAGCCGCGCTCCGTTGTGCTCCCGTCAGAAGGGAACCCCTAGTGATATATCTCCAAGAGAAGAGAAGTGTGCAGACGTTCCAGCTGTAGAATCGAGCTGGAAACGTTGTGGTCTCAAGTCCTGGAGGGCGAGGAGTGCGTATTAAGCCGCCCAGAGACATTTTCGTGGGCTGTGGAAGCGCCCTGATCAGACGCTGTCAGAGGAAGGAGCGCCCTCGACCAGACAAACTGTGGTTTGTATTTGGGGAAGAAGTTGCTGAGAACTTCGAAGCCAGCACAGAAGGAGTAGTTGATGAGACTCCAAGGCAGTGGAGGAGAGGACCTCGAGCTGTGAGGAGGAGTGTCACGTGCTTCTGTAGAGGTGGTGAAGCACCACAGTTGTTCGAGGAAACTTTAGGGTGCAGCAGCCAGGAGAGCTGTGGAGGACCCTAGTAGGAGTAGAGAAGCACCATAATTGTTCAAGGAAACTTCATGGTAGCAGCCTGGAGGAGCTGCAGAGGATCCTGGTGGTTAAGCCCGGAGGAACCTGAAGATATCAGGTTAGTGAACTTCCAGATGCGGAAGGGGGAGTTCTAAATGATTACTTGTATGGAGGTGATAGAGTGTTTGTCATTAGCGTGCAAGACGCAGTGAGAGGTGAGTGATCGTTTGCCATTTTTGTACCACAAAGTGTTTATACCGAAGTTTAGGGTTACAGTCGTAGGCAGGATTGCCTACAGATATATGTATTTTAGGACTGATAGAATGATCGATTGATTCGTTGAGTGGCACGGAACATCTATACTGATATATATATATATATATGTATGTTATTGCATTCATATGCTGATTTGCCTTATACATGTTTATAGATATATATGTGTATATTCTCTTGCTGAAAGTGCAACATTATATTGTAAGACTTGATTTACTTGAGGAGGTTGGTAATATTAGGTAATACCAGGAGATAGGATACCACTTGACAAGCTGATGATAAGAGTTCTGATGGTGTTGGAGTGCAACCTGACTGTAATAGTGTAGAGTATAGGATTCATTATTATTATTATATGTGTGTGTATTGTGTATATGCTTCGTCCAGTAAAGGTATTCAAATTTGCTGGTGTTTGCCCTTGTCCTAGTGAGGCTTCCCAGGAAATAGTACAGAAGGAGGGAGAGAGAGAAACAGGAACCACTGCTGTGGACAGGGTAGGACAGAAATCTAGTGAGTCAAAGGGGATTGAGGAGATCAATTCCATAAGGAGAGAGTGGGAAGTCACAGCGGCTCAAGTGGGTGTGTGCACGTGACAAGAGGCTGAGTGTTGGAGCCGCATCCCCTAAACGTGTGACGTTGAGCCCCTCTCCAAGAGCCAGAAGCGCCTTGTGAAATCTCCTAGTGAAATATAAGCACTCTATCGAGTTGTGGGTTGGGTGGTCCGTCAGCGATAACACCACCAATCCACTACTACCACGACATAGGGCTTCTGTGATTTTGTCATAGTGGTTGAGTAACTGTGACAGACAGGATCTTCCCGCTCTAAATCCATGTTGTCCCGGGTTGTGCAATTCATTGTTTTCCATAAAACTAGAAATTTGATTCCTAATCACTCTTTCAAACACTTTTAGTATGTGTGATGTTAGTGCAACTGGCCTATAATTTTTTGCCAAGGCTTTACTCCCCCCTTGTGCAACGGAGCTGCACAAGGGGGAGCTTTACTCCCCTCCCTCCTCTGCGGTAGGGTCGAGTCCCCAGCCCCCACCACCTCGGTGACCACCTCGTCCCCTGGCCCGGCTTCGTCTCTGATTGTGACTACTGCGCCTTTTACCCCCTCTCTCTCTGGGGGTTCTCAACGCCGTTCCCGCCACGGCCGCACTCGCACGATCCCTTCCCATAATACTACTTACCACGCCTTGTTTGGTCCTGCTATGTGGGCTAAATACTTTGATCTCCACCATCTGGATTCTACTCCTCCTGACGATTTCTCCCTCCATAAACACCTTGTTGATTCAGTAGATGCCTCTGTTACTTTTAAATCCACCAGTTACGGTACGTGTGTCGTCACTGCTCCTTCTCAGGATGCAGCTACTCGCTTAGCCGCTTTGTCCTGCATTTGAGAGACCCCTGTTTGGGTCTCCAAAAACGCTCGGTTAAATGCCAGTGTTGGCACTGTTCTCCTCCCACACCATGTTGCAATCGGTGTTCGGGACCTCAAAGATTGCCATGAGGATATTAAACATATCCTCGAAGCCCATGGCCATTCTGTCCTCCAGGTGGACACGTTTACTCGACCATCTCGTGGTCGTCGCCGTCAGCCCCTTCGCATTGTAAAAATCACCTTTGATAGTAGGGCCCTTCCGCCCTCTATTATTCTTGCTGGTGCCAGATGCTCCGTTCAGGAGTACATTCCTTCTCCTAGACTTTGCAATAAGTGTTGGAAGTTCGGGCACTGTGTCCTCAAATGCACCAGTACTGTGTATCTGTGCCCCATGTGTGGAGACGATATCATTCTAAGTCCAAGTGCACTTCTCCCCAGGCTCGCTGCCTCAATTGCGATGAGGCCCACCCTACTTTCTTACGCTCGTGTGCACACTACAAACTCGAAGAAGGCATCCTCAACTTGAAGGCTCGTGATCGTCTGTCTTTTCCTGAAGCGAGACGCCAAGTTCGTCGTCTCACCCCTTTTGTGGGCATATCCTACGCTCACGTGTTGCGTTCTACCTCTCCTCGTCCTTCCCACCTTCCTCGTCCTTCCCACCTTCCACAGTCTCACAACCGTTTCCAGGCCTTAAACCCGACCACACCCACCACCTCCTCCCCTATTCCTTTGCCTCCTGTCCCAGATGGTCTCCCTCCTGCTGCTCCATCTGGGGTTTTCCCCCTTCCTACCCAGTCCACCATATCTCCTTTGTCTTCTTCCCCATCTCCCCCCACTCTTTCTTCCCGAACCTCCCCCTAGTCTCTTGACCCTCCACGCCACCTGTCTGTCCAGGCTGATCTCCATCATCCTCCCAGCAATCTTCGTGTTATTCGCTCCCGCTCCTCTTCTCCTGCTGAGACCATTGAGTCTGTTGCCCGGTACGTTGTTACTGGAACTCCTGTCTCTTCGAGTCAGAAACGTAAGCCTGGCTCCTCTCCAGCGGGTAAGAAGGCTTCGCTCTCTTCCTCACCCCCCTCTGACTCTGTCACTACATCCCTTCCCATTTCAGTGGTCGAACCCCCTGTCCCAGATATGGAGGTTCCTTTCGCCCCCGATTCCCTCTCGGTTGCTGCCCTTGCTGAGACGCACTCCCTGCCTTCTGCCCGCCCTCCTCCTGCTGTCCTTACCAGCCCAGCTCAGTTGCCTCCTCCCCCTCCAGACCCCGTCAGTCCGCCTCTGGCCTGTCCTCTTGCTCCCTTCCCCCTATCCTTACTAAGTTTACCCATGCCCCCTAACCCTGATTTTGCCGATTCTGCTCCTGATGCTGAGATTCTTTCATAAACTGTGTTATTCTATACCTTTATTTCTTTCTTGTTCTCTGTTACTGTCCTTTCTCTTTGGTAATGTCTATTCTTCAGTGGAATATTCGTAGATTTTATGCCAACTTCTATGAACTCCAAATTCTAATTACACAGTTTTCACCGCTTTGTGTTTGTCTCCAGGACCCATGCTTGGTGCTCGTCCTGGTCACTTTCATGGTTATTCCTTTCTTTCCCCCCCCCCCCCCTGGGGCCCGTAACTCTACTGCTCTCTTAATTCGATCTGATATTCCCTTCGTCCCCCTACTTCTTCCGTCACCTATCCATTGTTCTGCTGCCCGTGTTTTTGTGGGTAAATGGTATACTGTCTGTTCCATTTATCTCCCCCCAAATGTCCCGCTTTCCCTTCCTGATCTTAAGCACCTCCTGGACTCCTTGCCAGAGCCGGTGCTCCTTTTGGGTGATTTCAACTGTCGACATTCCCTCTGGGATGATGTTCTGACAAACATCCGAGGCCGTCTTCTCGAACCGTTCATCCTTGCCTCTTCTCTATCTCTTTTGAATTCTAGTGAGCCCACTCATGTGGACTCTCGAGCTCGCACCCTTTCCTGTCTTGATCTTTCTCTCTGCTCGTCGTCCCTTTACTTAGATTTCACGTGGCAGGTTCTTGATGACCTCCATAACAGTGATCATTTCCCTATCTTCGTTTCCTTTTTCTCTTTCCACCCTCCCCTTTCCTTCCCTAGGTGGCAGTTTACCAAGGCTGACTGGTGCCTATTCACCCTCCGTGCTACTCTCTCTGACCTCTCCTCTCTGCCTCTTCCTCGTGCTCTCCTTCTTTTTTATGACACTGTCTTCAACGCTGCCCTCCTCTCTATTCCTCGCTTTTCCTCCCGGGGCACACGGAAGTGCGTTCCCTGGTGGAATGTGGACTGTGATCGGGCTGTCTGCTGTAAGCGTGCAGCCTGGAAGAAACATCGCCGCCGGCAGACGGCTGATTCTTTTATTCGGTTTTGGAAGGCAATTGCGGTGGCCCGTAGGACCATCCGCACAGCTAAACATGAGAGTTGGAAATCTTATGTTTCCACCATTACATCCGATACTCCTCTGCCGCAGATCTGGAAGAAGATCCGCAAGATTACGAGCAAGTTCGTTCTGGATGTCTCGCCGGTTCTCCACCTCCGTGGTACTCTTGTGACGGATCCAGTGCAGGTCGCGACCGAACTGGGTTCCCACTTTTCTTCTGTTAGCTCTGGTTCTCATCTTCCTCAATCCTTCCTTCTTCGTAAGCCTGTTCTTGAATCTTATCCTTTAGATTTCCGCACTCATCTCCGCCTTCCCTATAATGATCCTTTCTCTCTTTCTGAACTTCAGTCTGCCCTGGCCCTCTGGGGATTTACGGCGGCAGGCTCGGATGACGTTCATTATGAGATGCTTCGCCATCTCCCTCCATGCACGTCTCAGTATTTACTGAGTCTGTATAACCAGGTCTGGGAGTTGTCGTCTGTCACTGAGGACTGGCTCGATGCCATTGTACTCCCTATTCGGAAACCAGGGTCTCTCGGTACGTCCCCTAAGGACTTCCGCCCTATTGCTCTCACGAGTTGTGTTTGCAAGTTCTTTGAGCGTATAGTAAATGTCCATCTGATGTGGTTCTTGGAACACCATCACCACCTCTCTCCTTCTCAATTTGGTTTTTGCAAGTGCCGCAGCACTACTGATGTCCTGGTTAACTTGGAGGTCTACATTCGTACTGCTTTTGCTGCGAAGACTTCCGTTGTTGCTGTCCNTGTCAAGCCACCTGCTATCGCTGTATCTATCAATGATTTCTGTGTTGTTTTAAGACTTCTTGGAGATGGTCTGGTTGTAGGAAGAGATTATATGTTCCTTAATGGAGCCCTGTTGCTTATGCATTGTAATCGCCTGGAAAAAGATGTTGTTGTCTTGCCTATATACTGAGTTCTTTGGGCTTACAGTCCCCGAGTGGACATTTGAAGGCATAGACGACGTTGGTCTCTTTTAAGGCATTCAAACTTGTACTAAAGAAACACTCTTCTTCAGGGCTGATGGGCACATGTATAAGCAAGTAGATGGGGTCGCCATGGGTTCTCCCTAGGTGTCCTGTTTGCGAATTCTACATGAATACCATCGAACAGAAAGTCTTGTTTGGCATGAACTTGAAGTCTGCCATATACTGCAGATATATTGACGACATTTTTACACAGGTACCTGATATCAGACGTCTGTGTGAGTTGAAGGAGGCATTCGAGCGGAATTCTGTGTTGAGTTTCACTTACAAGATGGAGAAGGATGAGAAGCTGCCCTTTCTAGATGTAACACTCATGGAAAGGAGTGGAGGTTTCCACACTGCAGTCTACACAAAGGAAACAAACATAGGAATGTGCCTCAATGCCAGCAGTGACACTGAAGTCGGCACTGAAGTCGAGTGCAGATGACGATTCACCAATGGGACGCGTGCTGGCTAGAAGTGGTGGTTTGGTGATCGACGAAGGTGGAGTGGCGACAGCGAGGGGGGTGAGGTGGAGAGCGAGTGTAGGGTACGTATACGCCTTGCAGAAACGTATTCCACTAAATATGTACTACTCTTGATTGTAGTATCTAGATGTTGTAGATGTACTGAAGTAACATGATGATAGGAAAGAGCAGGCCAAATCTCTCTTGAAGGAGATTATCGTAACAACTCTCCCCCGAAGCTTGCTCTTACGGGTTAAGTTACTTCAGTAGATGGTAGAGAGGTAGGAGTAGCTGTCTCTACCTTGTAGATTCTGGAGAGGGCGTCTGCTATGATGTCCGAACCCTTGATGAAGAAGATCTCCAGATTAAAATTCTGCAAGTACAGAGCCCAGCGTAGAAGACGTTGATTACTGAATTGGGCCTGTTGACGGAACCGTAGGGGATTGTGGTCTGAGTAGATGGTATTAGACCGATTTCCCAGTAGGTAAGGTTCAAAATGTTGTAGATTCAGGACGATTGAGAGGAGTTCCTGTTTTTAGTGCTATAGTTCTTTTGATGGGTCTTCAACTTGTAGCTGTAGTAGCTGACAGGAAGAACCTCTTTGCCACACTGTTGCATTAGGACACCCCCAATGCCAGTGCCACTTGCATCGACATTGGTGATGAAGGGCTTCGTAATATCTGGAGAGGCGAGAATGGGATCAGAACATAGCAGAGATTTAAGTTGTTCAAAGGCAACGGTCTGTTGAATGGTCCAATGATAACGTTGCTTGGGGCTGGTCAAATTAATCAATGGTGTCGCTACCGTACTAAAATTTTTCACAAACCTACGATAGTAAGATGCAAGGCCAAGGAAGCGCAGGAGCTGCTTCCTGGTTGTAGGTTGTGGGTAATACTGAATGGCTTGAGTGTGAATTGTTAAAGGAGTTATTCTGCCACTCCCTATCACATGACCAAGATAACGCACTTTACCTTTGGCGAAGGTGGACTTGCCCAAGTTGATGGTAAGGCCAGCTGTCAGGAGCTTGGAGAACAATCGTTGCAACTGGAGCAGATGTTTGCTCCAGGTGTTGGTTGCCACAACGATGTCATCCAAGTAGGGGCGTTGGTGTGATCTAGGCTGTAGATGACGCGGTTGACAGCTCGCTGGAAGGTGGCCGGGGCGTTACACAGTCCAAAAGGAAGGCGTTCATATCTGTACAGGCTAAAAGGAGTGGTGAAGGCAGATATTCCTTAGCTCTCTCTGTCAGGCTGATTTGGTAATAGCCCTTTAACAAATCAATTTGGGACAAATGATTTGCATTACCTACTCCGTCAAGGATATCATCTATACGAGGTAAAGGTTAAGCATCCTTGACGGTCACAAGGTTCAGTTTCCTATAGTCGGTACATAGGCCTACTTTACCGTGCGGTCTCGGCACCAAGTTGCAGGGTGAGGCCCAAGGGGACTCACAAAGGGGTGGCCAGCCCATGATCCAGAAGGTACTGTACTTCAGCACGCATAACTTCCTTTTTGTACGGGCTGATACGGTAGAAGGGTTGACGAATCGGCCGGGTATCAGGAAGCAGCTGAATGTCGTGCTGAACCACATTACACTCCTGTGGATCATCGCTGAACAACTTCTGATGTTCTTGAAGAACTTTGATGAGAGAGCACTATTACAGTCCTGTAAATATTTAGGAAGATCAGTAAGGATTTCCGAGTTGGAAGGCACTGACTCAGAGCTAGTGCTTTCAGGAGGAGAAGCAGGGAAGGTCTCACTGTGGAGGTATGGATCTTTAAAAGTGGAGAGAGATATTAGCACAGTGAGGGGAATACCTTTATATTCCCTCAAAAGATTGACGTGGCACAACTGGGTCCTCCGCTGCCTATCTGGAATCTCAAGAACGTAGTTGTGGTTGTTTCTGCACTCCTTGATGCGGTAAGGTCCTGAAAACCTTATTTTGCAATGGAGAACCAGGGATCGGAAATATGCCAACACGAAGTCTCCTGTTTTAAATTTCCTGATTTTGCTGTGTTTATCAAAATGAGTCTTCATCCTATCTTGAGCTTTCAATAAATTATCATTAGCAAATTTACGTACTCTCTCTAGAATGTGCTTTAAGTTTTGAAGAAACTGGGGCACATGCTGAGGGTCACTGAAGGTGGCATTACGTAGTCTTTAAAAGCTTTAAGAGGAGTACGGCACTTACGTCCGTAGAGCATCTCATAAGGAGATACTCCTAGAGACTCATTTGGGAGACTTCTGAAAATGCACATGATGATGTCAAGTTGTTTATCCCAGTCTTTCATATATATATATATATATATATATATATATTATATATATATATATATATAGATATATATATATATACTAGAAGGGGTACCACCTCTGGTGCAAGTGTAGGGACCCATAGCCACGGAGAAGAAAATAAAGAGTACTCAGAGAAGACCTTGGGATCCTCACTGAACACTTTGATATTTCTTCTCCTACCACCCCTATTCTTTTGGTATGTGTATATTTATCTAATTTATTTGAAAATGTCAGTACACAAAAAAAGTTACAATATGATTACATGCAGGGTACAAGGCTGCTTGTCACAAGTGAATAGCTCCTCCAGCTCCTCAGATGGGGCAGGAACCATGGATGCAGTGAGCATTTCCTCTCTGGATTGCCACACTGAGGCGCTGAAAAGAAAACTGGCAGCTCTAGGGTCTCTAGTTGTTTCGATTAGCTTAGACCCCAACTCCTTCAAAAAGCTAGCAGCGCTTTACCCCAGGCACCAAGTGTCTCTGAGGCAATGGGGACAAAATTGTAGTGGTGCTCAAGGTCTCTGTATTTACGTGACTGGCCGCTTCCCGGTGATTGGCAGCTCCTCCTGCTTGAGTAGCACTGAAGTCAACATAGGTATTGGCTAAAGTTGAGACGCAAGTGTAGTCCCACACAACTGTCTACCATTCTTCCAGGGTTCACCGTGATTCCCTCTGGCGACCGACAGGCTCATTAGAGTTGTGGGACATTAGGTACCGGGGCTCTCTCTCTGCTGGACAGCCGCTGTGGTAAGGCTTCTCTTAATAATGTCATTGACCTCGCCGTGTCTTGCATGCCATCCTCCTGTCCTTTGGCAGAGAAGGCCATGCCGTCCGTACCTGTCGGCCTCTGCCTCGCCGCAAATACACCTGTATTCGGTGTGGATTGGGGCAGCGAGACGGAGAGCCACGGCAATTCGGAGGGCCTGCGGTGTGAGACGGGTGCCGGTTGCTGACATGGGATTGCTAATAGGAAATCACCTGCATGGGAGCTGCTACATCTCTAAGTCGGGCAGTGTCATGTGGTGTTGTCGCAGCTTCTAGCAAAGTCGCAGCTTCTTGGTCGGCAATGGGGCGATCCCAGCTGGATTGCTTATGGGCTTCAGAAGGCAGTGGTTGGGGTGCTGGTCCTGCGAGAGAGACCCATTTGGTTGTGCAGTCTGTGAAGCTGGGATCATGTACCCCTGCCTGTTGAACTAGTGCTCAGGTAGGATTTCCTTCACCAAGTTTCAGACCCCACTGAGGAGGACAGGAAAGCTGGTACAGCAATTTGTGTTGCTGTGCGCACGCCAAGGCCCCCAAGGCCCCAAGGATATAATATATATATATATATATATATATATTATAATAATATATATATATATATATATTATATATATATATAAATATATATATATATATATATATATATATATATATATACATACATACATACTTACATACATAATATACATGTATATAAGAACAAAAGCTTGAATGTATAAAGGAAGCACGATTACATACCTACTCTCTACACACATTCATTACACATAATTAATGTGTATAAAGGAGTGAAACTGCACCACAACGTGTGGCTTGACTGTTGAAACAACGATGCTTCCGTTTTGTGAAGGAACAACAAAGAAACGAGAGAGGTTTCGGCTCCACCTGAACCGACAGCTCAAGTTAAAATGAGACAAACAACAAGCTGCATATATTGTATG
Organism: Procambarus virginalis; assembly: GCA_020271785.1. Classification (NCBI taxonomy): domain Eukaryota; kingdom Metazoa; phylum Arthropoda; class Malacostraca; order Decapoda; family Cambaridae; genus Procambarus; species Procambarus virginalis. The sequence goes on along the minus strand of WNGS01000337.1, from coordinate 12,251,762 downwards.
TGTGTGTGTTGATACAGGTGTGGTTGAAGGTGGCGGCGGTGACACACGCTGCCTCTGTGTCTTGTAACTCAGCTGAGCGGTTGTGGTCGAGTGTTTGTACTCACCTATATGTGCTTGCGGGGGGGGGGGGTTGAGCTTTGACTCTTTGGTCCCGCCTCTCAATGTCAATCAACTGGTGTACAGATTCCTGAGAACATATTAAGATAATGGTTAGATAAGCAAATTGTTCCTATCTAAAGTTCATGAGGTTATAGAATTATGCTTGACTTCCTAGCTCACATAAGTAAAATATATACTTCAAGATATTATTAATTTAGATCATTCATTAACAAGTAATGACAATCAAAATAATCTCAGCTGCTTAGCTGTAACAGTAAACGGAAGCGTGATAAGGTGGCGTCATCTAAAACCTGCTGGAACACGTGACCAGTACCGTAGCGTGGGAAATTCTCACTCCCGACTGCTTCAACTCACGCTGGAAACCCAATACGGTGTAACAATTGTTTACACACATTAAATTATATCATTATGAGTTAATGAAAGGGACAAATTAAATTCCCTGTGGACGTACTTGTCGTTTGAAGAGGGAGCACGGTGTAACGATGGACTAAGGGTAAAGTTTACATAATTAGACCTCTAACGATAAACTAGACCACTTAACCTGCTGGTAGTCCACCGATGCAATCCTTGGATCGCTAATGAAATAATTGCACACTTCAGGGCCGATTAATTGCAAGGGCCGATCGTGTAGTTGAAAATATTCACCTCTCTCTATACTTATGGCTGCTACGTTATGTATGGTGTCGTCCACAACAGCCACATCGCCTCTGGCTCTCCCTCCTCCTCCCTCAACCCCTCTCTCGCGCATGCGCAACATATTTTAGTAGAAACGGAAATTCTTTTCCTTGTAATTGCTCTACTTAATAAGTTAAAGAGAATAGGGTTGCAATTATACCGAGGTATATATTATTTAAATTCTCGTCGAATATAATTAATATGAACAGCGTTTATATTAAACGAGGAATGGAGAGAATTTCTGTTTCCTCCTTGTAGTTTAGGATAACAGATAAACTGTTATATAGTGATATTCTAGTTGATAACTTGTTGTTATTAGATCACTAGTTGTTATATTATCAGGTATTAATTCTTGTAAAGAATACTGACAAAGGCAAGAATATTATTCAATTCTCTGGCATGTTGACAATAATTATGCCTCTGCTTAATATTATCTGACGCAATACTATCCCTCTATGTGGGAAGAATTTGGTAAATGACGCGCAGATATGAAATATTAATTATGTTATGCTACAAATTAGTAGGATTAATATATACTATGCCTACTGTACAATAGAGTTGTATTATGATACAATAATGATGTATCAATGTTGGAACTTTCCAACACATGTCAAGGATTGGGAATAATGATGTCTGTCGACCTAACGTTTAGGGAGCATAACCAAGCAAATATTGCATCAGCTAGAAAAATGATAGGATCGATTACGAGAACTTTCAAATCCCGGGATTTCATCACAGTAGTTGTACTATTCAAATCACTTGTTCTGTCCCGTCTTGAGTTCTGCTTAGTACTCACTTCCCTCTTCAGGGCAGGAGAGATTTCTGAAATACAGGGAGTTCAGAGAACATATACAGCATACATTGATGCGATAAAGCACCTAAATCATTGGGATCATCTCAAAGCTCTCCAAATGTTACTCACTAGAAAGGAGATGAGAGGGAGATATCAAATAATATACACGTGGAAAATACTGGCCAGGTACTAAATCTACACAGTAAAATAACATTCTGGAGTGAATGATATGGAAGAAAATGCAGAATAGAACCAGTGAAGAGCATTGGTGCCATAGGCACAATAAGAGAACATTGTATAAGCATCAGAGGTCCATGGTTGTTCAACGTCCTCTCAGCAGAATATGAAATATTGCTTGAACAATCGTGGACATCTTTAAGAGAAAACTATATAGTTTCTTCAAGAAGTGCTGGACCAACCGAACTGTGATGGACATGTGGACCTGCCAGCCGCTCCAAGCAGCAACCTGTTGGACCAAGCTCTCACAAGTCACGCCTGGCCTCGGGCCGGGCTTGTGTAATAGAAGAATTCTCAGAACCCCATCAAGAAGATATCACTGCCGAGGATGAGTTATGGGATAAAGAGAATAACAGCAATTTGAATAGAATGTATAATCAGGCCCTATGGGTGAGGGGTCAAATGTCTCTATCTTGGGGTTATCTTGAGATGATTTCGGGCTTTAGTGTCCAAGCAGCCAGGTCCTCGACCAGGCCTCCACCCCCAGAATCAGCCTGTGACAGCTGACTAACTTCCAGGTACCTATTTACTGCTAGGTAACAAGGGCATCAGGGTGAAATAAACGCTGCCCATCGTTTCTCGCTGGCGACCGGGATCGAACCCGGGACCACAGGATCACGCGTCCAGTGTTCTGTCCACTCAGCCACCGGCTCCTATCTGCTCTCTCTCTCTCTCTCTCTCTCTCTCTCTCTTCTCTCTCTCTCTCTCTCTCTCTCTCTCTCTCTCTCTCTCTCTCTCTCTCTCTCTCTCTCTCTCTCTCTTCTCTATCACTTAATGTGTAATATACGGTATACAACCCGTGGTGCTGACGGACTGATGGATGTAGATAATAGTTTGACACAAAATCAAATGTCGTAATAACGACATCTGCTTAATCGGAGCACTGATATCAAACTCAGACTGCCCAGGACGGATGTTGTATCAACAACCTAGTTGGACTGTAGTTGAGGTTTGATGCGGTCACTCATTTACATCTCATGTGTAGCATACAACATTTATTCTTATGTTAAGTGTGTATTACTAGATTGCAAAAAACAGAAAAAGCAAACAAGTTAGATAATTCGATGCGCACTGATATTAGCCTAGTCTGATGACAAGATAATCGTAGTTACAAATAGCCCCAGCATGCTCAGCGGGGTTGGGCGGAGTGCAGAAGGGCCGTGTGGACGGGCGGGCGGAAGCAGGGGTGGCCGGGGTGCGGGCGCACGAGCAAGGCGCAGCGTGCAGTTGGAACAGCACAGTCGAAGCGGGCGGATGTTGGGGAGGACTGGTTAGTGAACAGTTTAGTTGTGTCTTAGGCAGTGAGGCAGATAGAGGTGAGCACTTACTGACTGGAGAATGCTAGTGGTTAGTAGTAGAGCGAGATGTCTGGATTCTGTAAGTTAACTATGTAAATTTGTTCACTCTTTTTTTACTATGCTACTATTTACATATCTATAGTAACAGCCTACTATAACTCTCTCTTTCAATAGCATCTAATCATCTTTTTTTCCCCTTTATTGTAATATTATTTGTTATTTCCTCTTTTANCAGTGAGTGTGGAGGACGACGACGGAGTACCTGTCTCCAGTACCTGAGAGAATAGGAGGAGGAAGGCAGTACCTGTTGGTGTGTGAGCACGCGAGGGACGTGTTATCACGAGGCGATGGAGGAACCTGTGTGTGTGTGGGAACTGTCATCAGGAGACCAGAAGCCAGGACCAGGACTCTCAACATCCCTCAACAGAGGACGAGTCAGCTTCGTGGTGGAGTGGAATAAGGTAGATAACTGTCCCTCCCTTACCCCTTTTTGAGCTAGGCGAGTTGGAGTATTTTATATGTTGTGAATATTTCCACTCATCATTTTATTGTCTAAGTGACAGGACGTTAGGCTAGGAGCCAAAAACTTATTTAGGCATGAGCTGACACAGGTGAGCATTAACGTGGTGATGTTAGTGATCCTGGAAGGGTAGTTGGTGTGCAAGGAGCCACCAATGTACTCTGAAACGTCCAGCTGATCGCCTTGCTAGAGGCGTGGGAAATCATGACGTTCTGACAGCTAGAGCTGTCAGCTAACCGTGCTGCCAGAGGCGCGAGGTGTGTGCCCACGCTGGAGGAGTGGATCCAGTCAGCTGACCGTGTTGCCAGAGACGTATCATCGAGAAATGCTGCCGCCAGCGGATGATTCCAACATAGACATTCCTTTATGCCATTTGTATATGTATATATGTCTTTCTTCAGTAAACTTTTAAACTATCTGAGGAGTTTAAGTGAGCCTCCATTCTCTAGGCTAGATATATTATATATTTATTAGACCATTAGTGACACCTTGCACTGCACGTGACATTGCATCCTTAGCCAAGATAATAATGAGATCACTGACGTGCTGCTGGGACACGAGTATAAACACCCAGCTGGCGACCTCAGGACAGATCAGATAAAGCAAGAGGAAATGTTCCAGTGTCAGGACAGGCAGGTTTAAGTGAGTTATAAGAAGCTTGAACCTCCCCACTATATCGTATAAAAGCAATATAAAACTACGAGCATATTTTATGTTAATGTCAAATCCTTTGCCCACAAGAGTTTTGAGAGGTTTAAGAGGGTCAACAAGTTTTTTTGCGAAGGCTGCTGATGATATTTGTATCATTAACCTTGATTCAAAATATTTATAAGACTCACAAGTCTCCATGAGCACTCCATTAATAGTATAGTTACCATGAAGAGAATGGGGAATAAGAACTATTGTTTTACCAACAGATATTATGAGGCCACATTCTACTACTTTGTTGGAAAATACACCAAGTATTACTTGTAATCATGGTTTACTGTGTGCGATAATACAAATATCATCAACATAATATATAAGAGTTTTAGTACGTTGTGCATGTATGTCATGGATAAGTTTGTGCATAAGTATATTACTTATATTTATACAAGGTGGCTTAGAACACCACCTTGAGGTGTGCCTCGTCGAATGCATCTGTTCTTGTACTTTTAACTCCTTTAAATGGACGCTTGCACGCCTGTTGAATAGGTAGCCAATATCTTTACTTACCACATCCACTAGTGCCACGTTCACCCCATCATCATCACTAGTGCCACGTTCACCCCATCATCATCACTAGTGCTACGTCCACTCCCATCATCATCACAAGTGCTACGTCCACTCCCATCATCATCACTAGTGCTACGTCCACTCCCATCATCATCACTAGTGCTACGTCCACCCCATCATCATCACTAGTGCTACGTCCACTCCCATCATCATCACTAGTGCCCCGTCCACTCCCATCATCATCACTAGTGCCCCGTCCACTCCCATCATCATCACTAGTGCCCCGTCCACTCCCATCATCATCACTATTGCCCCGTCCACTCCCATCATCATCACTAGTACCCCGTCCACTCCCATCATCATCACTAGTACCCCGTCCACTCCCATCATCATCACTAGTACCCCGTCCTCCCCATCATCATCACTAGTGCCCCGTCCACTCCCATCATCATCACTAGTGCTACGTCCACTCCCATCATCATCACTAGTGCCCCGTCCACTCCCATCATCATCACTAGTGCCCCGTCCACTCCCATCATCATCACTAGTACCCGTCCACTCCCATCATCATCACTAGTACCCCGTCCTCCCCATCATCATCACTATTGCCCCGTCCACTCCCATCATCATCACTAGTACCCCGTCCTCCCATCATCATCACTAGTGCCCCGTCCACTCCCATCATCATCACTAGTGCTACGTCCACTCCCATCATCATCACTAGTGCCCCGTCCACTCCCATCATCATCACTAGTGCCACGTCCACTCCCATCATCATCACTAGTGCCACGTCCACTCCCATCATCATCACTATTGCCCCGTCCACTCCCATCATCATCACTAGTGCTACGTCCACTCCCATCATCATCACTATTGCCCCGTCCACTCCCATCATCATCACTAGTGCTACGTCCACTCCCATCATCATCACTAGTGCTACGTCCACCCCATCATCATCACTAGTGCTACGTCCACCCCTCATCATCACTAGTGCTACGTCCACTCCCATCATCATCACTAGTGCTACGTCCACCCCATCATCATCACTAGTGCTACGTCCACCCCATCATCATCACTAGTGCTACGTCCACCCCATCATCATCACTAGTGCTACGTCCACTCCATCATCATCACTAGTGCTACGTCCACCCCATCATCATCACTAGTGCTACGTCCACCCCATCATCATCACTAGTGCTACGTCCACTCCCATCATCATCACTAGTGCTACGTCCACCCCATCATCATCACTAGTGCTACGTCCACTCCCATCATCATCACTAGTGTTACGTCCACCCCATCATCACTAGTGAAGTATAATAGTTACTTTATCCTACTCAGAAGATTATCGACGATTCCAAATTCAGCCAGTTGCTCATAATAATATTTCACCATTTGCTACATCGAAAGCTGACTTTAGGTCAATAAAGGATACTTGTGTCTTATCCTGAGAGTGTACAATATATTCAACAAAACATGTTTGTGTACTACACTTGGGCATAAACCCATACAGGTTACGAGCCAATCACATAATCATTTCTTGGGCAAAGGAACGGTTTTGTGATCTGTATTCCAGGGTGGAGTGTTATAGTGGGTTATACAAGTGGTTTTTGTCCTTTTGTTGGAAAATGGTGATATGTGGGATGAAGGAACGGTTGGTGAGGCTGGTAACATTGTGATGAATTTTGGTGATGAAGACGCTAAAGAGGTAAGATGCCGGGGAGTGATGGCCTCCCTGCGGACTATTTTATGTTGCATTTTAATGAGGTAATTAGATTAGATGTGACGGAGGTAATTATGTTTTGTTCGGATAAGGGCCGTTTGGCGGATTAGCAATATTGGGAATTGTGTGATTGTTACCAAGAGGTGATGATTTGTGGGATTTTTTTTGCAATTGGAGGCCGTTGGCGCTTTTAAATTCGGACTACAAGATAGTAGCAAGATTCTTGAACAATCGTCTTGATGAGGCCTTGGAGGTCTGCATTTCTGAGGAGCAGTGTTGTACTCACCTAGTTGTCACCTTGTTTTGCTTGCGGGGTTGAGCTCTGGCTCTGGCCCGGGTGTGCGATGATGTGTATGGTGTCAGTGTATTTTGTTTGCTGACGTTTGTTAGGTCTCTAACACCATACACAGCAAGACAAATGTTGTTTGTCTTGGTGTGTATGGTGGAATACATCTCCCTCCTTTATGTTTGTATGATCTTAACTGAACATATGTTACAACCGATGTTTTATCAGTATCCATGGTGTAGTGGTAAGACACTCGCCTGGCGTTCTGCGAGCGCTTTGTCATGGGTTCGTATCGTGGCCGAGGAGGATTTACTGGGCACAAATCCTTAACTGTAGCCTCTGTTTAACTCAACAGTAAAATGGGTACTTGGTTGTAAAAACGATTCTTCGTGTGGGTTGTATTCCAGGGACCTGCCCGAAACGCTACGCGTACTAGTGGCTGTACAAGAATGTAACAACACTTGTATATGTCTCAAAAAAAAAAATGTATAGAAGAGTGCTAGGCCATTCTGTTCGCTGACCTTATCGCGGTGGTTTGAACTTTGGAAAAAAAATTGGGTAGTCTGAATGTATTGTACTAATAATTTATGTTTGGATATATATGTATTTTTTTCGTGTTATGAAGAGTTAGTTATTTGTTACTATGTTTTCTCCAATGCTGTTATATACCACGTATAAATGTAACAGTTTACTGTTGATTACTGTTTTGATGGCACTTAGGTGGTAACCTGCTGTAATGTTGCCATTTACAGCATAGGTTTTTGTATATAGACTGGTTAAAAGTAATATATGATGGGATCCTTGCTTGCTATTCCGTTTTTATTGTATTTACTGTGTATTTAAATAATTGAATCAAACCAAATAAAAAAAACATTTATTCATAAATGATTGTTCATTTATAA
>WNGS01000337.1:12190547-12227338 GCA_020271785.1 Procambarus virginalis | reverse complement strand
CTACCTACACACTTCACTCAACCATTTCGTGACCGCGTCTGACCCACCTGGCACTCCCTAGCAACAGCCGGTGTGCCAGCAGATGGGCACTGCACGAGAAATCGATGGTGGAAAGCTGTGTAGCTGCTGTACACGAGAGCAGATGCACCGATATAGGATCAAGTTGTTTGTCGTCAACTAAATTCGAAATCCCTCCATAACTTTCTTCAAGGGCTCTCCTAGGCGACATTTCTTAGGTCCGTATACTGTCTTCAGGAGTATGAAGACCTTCTGAACGTTGTACACACGCACAAACACACACGGAGGCACCACCAGAGGTGTCTGAGATTACCAGTGGTGAGGCGAGGAAACATCTGCTGGAACAACACGTGACAAAAGCTGATGGCCCCAGACGGAATCTCACTTTGGATACTAAAAGGGGGAGCAGAAGCACTATGCTCACCTCTCTCTATGGTGTATAACAGGTCACTGGTAACAGAACTATCTAAATATTGGAAGACACCTAATGGAGTCCCGATATACAAGAAGGGAGGCAGACAGAAGGCACTGAACTACAGGCCAGTGTCCCTAACTTGCAACCATGCAAGGTTCAGGAGAAGATTGTGAGAAAACAATTAGTAGAACATTTGAAGAGAAGGAACATAGTAACACATCATCAGCTGGGTTCAGGGATGGTAAATCTTGCCTTATAGGTTTAATAGAATTATATAACCAGGCGACAAAAATTAGACAAATAAGATATGGGGGACACACACTACATATTTTGGATTGCCAGAACCCTTTGGCACAGAACCCCATAAAAGAAGAGTGTATAAGTATAAGATGTATAAGATGCGATGCGATGCGATAAGATAAGATAAGATAAGATAAGATAAAAGATGTATAAGATGCGGGCAGGAGTGACTGGGAAGGTACTCCAGTGGATAAGGGAGTACCTCAGCAACATCGAATCGTTGTGAGGGCTGAGGTCTGAGAGTAGCGAAACGTTACTAGCAAAGTCCCACAGAGTTCAGTTCCTGGACCTATCCTGTTTCTCATTAATGTAAACGATTATCTAGAGGAAATAGTCTCATTCCTCTCAATGTTTTGCTGATAACACGATAATTATAAGAAGGATTAAGACAGAAGAAGCCAGCAAGAGACTACAAGGTGACCCAGAAAAGCTGAAAGTATGGCATCCATATGTCCGGCGTGGTCCAGCATTCTCCCTCACTTTCTCAGAGAGATCACACTTACTCTAGGGGGTTTGTCCCGGCCAGAAACCGTCTGTGCTACAAATGTCCTCTCACTCTCACTACACACGCTGCTCTTGCTACATAGTGGCAATGGCTCGGCGCTCTCTCCTGACAGTTGCCTTCCCTTCATCCTGGAAGTTAATCGCTACTGGCCAGGCTCGGAGACTTGGCCGTCTGTCACTGCTGCAGAGTCTGGTGACCTTTGTCACTGCTGCAGAGTGTGGTGACTCTGGTGACGTCTGTCACTGCTGCTGAGTGTGGTGACTCTGGTGAAGTCTGTCACTGCTGCAGAGTGTGGTGACTCTGGTGACCTCTGTCACTGCTCCGCGGATCCACACAGCTTCCAGCATCCACCATATGTAGCGTTACCTCTACTGCTGCTGCTGGCAGGCCTCCTGCTGCTGCTGGCAGGCCTCCTGCTGCTGCTGGCAGGCCTCCTGCTGCTGCTGCCAGGCCTCCTGCTGCTGCTGCCAGGCCTCCTGTGGCACGCGTACCACAGCTGCCACGCGAGTGTGATAATGATGTATCAGTCCAACACTGCCCGTACATGATACAAACCTGTACCGTGTACGCATATCTTGCCAAACGTACGCGTTGCTCCACAAACAGGTGTGTGTGCGTGGTGCAGTTAATTAGAGCGCTGTTATCACCTGTGTTTACCCCTAAGCACGCCATTATTAAGTTCCTGAGCGCCTGAACAGTGTTGCGTACCTTGTGGTTATGTTGCAGTCGAAACTGAGAGAAGAATGGAGGAAGGAATCAGTGTAAGATAAGGCAGGATATGGGATGATAGGGGTGGAGGAAGGTAAGAGGGTAACTGAGCCTTGCAGGGGTTCCTTCTCCTGCCTTCACATACTTATTCATACTTGAGAACCATCCACCACAGACCCGAATGTCATCACTTTCATTTTCATGTGTGGGCTGTGGGGGGCTGTGGGGGGCGTGTGGGCTGTGGGGGGCGTGTGGGCTGTGTGGGCTGTGGGGGGCGTGTGGGCTGTGTGGGCTGTGGGGGGCGTGTGGGCTGTGGGGGGCGTGTGGGCTGTGTGGGCTGTGGGGGGCGTGTGGGCTGTGTGGGCTGTGGGGGGCGTGTGGGCTGTGTGGGCTGTGGGGGGCGTGTGGGTTGGAATATTCATAGATATAAACCTGAATTTGAGTTAATGACAAATTATCCGTTTGCAGCCATTGCAACATTATGGTTGTTGCTGTCACGCCCACGGCCCCACGCCCACGGCCCCACGCCCACGACCCCCACACATGCAACCCGCACCCAGCACTACAGGTGCAGACTCCTACCTAATTGAATTAACGCCTCCTACACATACCTGTCCATCTCGCAGATCTTTACTCTCCCGTGTGCTCGCCCTCTCTATCTGGGTCAAGCCACAACCACTTGGAAGGTCGGGGATTGAGCGCCGACCTGCAAGAAGCGAGACCGTTCCCTCTACCGACCGGGCCGAGTGGTTGGGCTTAGCAAGTATTGTTGAATGTTTCCTTGACACACGCCGTCCATTCCTCACCCTCGTGTTGATTAAATGATTTTTTTATCAACAGCGCCGCTCGTCGTGGTGTATTTCTTGTTTTCCTTTCTGATGATATGATGAATCTCTCTCTCTTTCTCTCTCTCTCTCTCTCTCTCTCTCTCTCTCTCTCTCTCTCTCTCTCTCTCTCTCTCTCTCTCTCTCTCTCTCTCTCTCTCTCTCTCTCTCTCTCTCTCACTCATCATTCCGGGATCGCATTAATTGAACGCTCCAAAATTAAATCGACACCGATTTTGCATTCCATTCACTCTGCATATTGACAGGATTCTCACCCTCTTGAATATGGAGCTTGTGTCAGTGTAGAGACGTCGAGGCTCAGTGGGATAGGGGACGTCCAGAGAAGGACGCGTAGTTCAGTGGACAGGCAGAGAGAGACACACAAGGACGGGCTCGGGGCAGGATAGATATAGACGGCAGGTGATTGGATACGTAGATATATGGAAACGAAGGATAGACAGAGGGAATGGGAGTTACTCACATGATCTGGGAAGCTGGATCGTATAGAGGGTGAGGGGGAGAGAGAGAGGGAAGGAAGGAAGGAAGGAAGGAAGTAGGAAGGGACTGTCACTAACCTCCTCCCATCAGGTAGCAACAAACCCAACCTATCCTCAGGCTTCGCTGGTGCCAGAGGCCAGAACCCACCAAGTCACGCTCGTCAATAGTGACTATCCTGAAGGTGCAACCCAAAAGGTTCTATCCCAAAGGTTCTCTGCAACCAAATTGTCCTTTTTTGTCTCATATAAATTAACATTACCATATATATCCTTAAATTTTGTATACAGGTTTGAGTTGGTTAGGTAAGTGTTTTGGTTCTACTGGCAATTATGTGTAATTACAGACGTGGACGACGCGTTTACGGAGGTGATACGGTTGTTTAAGTTGTTTAAGATTCAGCTACTGGGAACCAAAAGTTCCAAGTAGCACGGGCTATGGTGAGCCCGTAGTGGACTTACCTGGTACAGGAGCGGGGCTGTGATTGGTGAGGTGATACGATTAGAGGGAGTGAGCGAAGCGCTCTTCTAAGCGATGGAGGGAATTATCAGGGGAAAAGAGCCAAGCCATTACGACTATATAGCACTTGGAAAGGGTCAGGATAAGGATTTGGGATGGGACGGGAGGGAAAGAATTGCAAGAGAGTTTGAAATAACTCAGTAATGATTCGTGTGTTAAGATTAACGAACGTTTGGTCAATGATGACGAGGATGGGCTGAACATGTACCGTACCTGAATGGTACGGTATAAAGTGACATGTAACGTCACTGCAGTCACGTTCCTATATCGAAAACTGTAATCAAGGTTTTCAAAAAATCTCAGCTTCTTATATCGCTCACTTCAATCAAATTCAAATATCGATCATAAGAACATAAGAACAAAGGTAACTGCAGAAGGCCTATTGGCCCATACGAGGCAGCTCCTATTTATAACCACACAATCCCACTCATATACATGTCCAACCCGCGCTTGAAACAATCAAGCGACCCCACCTCCACCACGTTACGCGGTAATTGGTCCCTCAAATCAACAACCCTGATTCGATCAATCGAATCGAATTCATATACGAACACTAATCAAGAACATCGTTAAGAACATATAGTTCAGGGTTCTTGAAGACCTAAATTTTCAAGGAACATGTGCACTGTGATCTGTATTCCTCTTTTAGGTGTACACAGTGGGAATACATCTTAATATTAAAATACATTCAGACCAAAGTTATACTTTCTGTCTGGACAATAAGCTTGCGTTCAGGCCTCTAGAGGTTGATAGGGCTTAAGTCTAACACTCAACCTAGCCAAACTCTCAATAAACAAGAAGTAAGCATTGTGTACTCACGCTGGAAGTAAAATTCAATAAACAGCGTTGATACTGGCTTTTGTATTGAAGTATACACAGTAAATATTGCAACAAAGCCCGTATGTCCCCCATTAAAATAGTCACCACTTTTATGTGTTCTGTGTATGTGTCATCACGACTGGCTTCTGCTGACACTATTGTCTATGACCAGACCTGAAGGTCATTGTCTCTGACCAGACCTGAAGGTCACTGTCTCTGACCAGACCTGAAGGTCACTGCCTCTGACCAGACCTGAAGGTCACTGCCTCTGACCAGACCTGAAGGTCACTGCCTCTGACCAGACCTGAAGGTCACTGCCTCTGACCAGACCTGAAGGTCACTGCCCCTGACCAGACCTGAAGGTCACTGCCCCTGACCAGACCTGAAGGCACTGCCCCTGACCAGACCTGAAGGTCACTGTCCCTGACCAGACCTGAAGTCACTGCCCCTGACCAGACCTGAAGGTCACTGCCCCTGACCAGACCTGAACATCACTGCCCCTGACCAGACCTGAAGGTCACTGCCCCGACCAGACCTGAACTCACTGCCCCTGACCAGACCTGAACATCACTGCCCCGACCAGACCTGAAGGTCACTGCCCCTGACCAGACCTGAAGGTCACTGCCCCTGACCAGACCTGAACATCACTGCCCCTGACCAGACCTGAACATCACTGCCCCTGACAGACCTGAACATCACTGCCCTGACCAGACCTGAAGGTCACTGCCCCTGACCAGACCTGAACATCACTGCCTCTGACCAGACCTGAACATCACTGCCCCTGACCAGACCTGAAGGTCACTGCCCCTGACCAGACCTGAACATCACTGCCCCTGACCAGACTGAACATCACTGCCCCTGACCAGACCTGAAGGTCACTGCCCCTGACCAGACCTGAAGGTCACTGCCCCTGACCAGACCTGAACATCACTGCCTCTGACCAGACCTGACATCACTGCCCTGACCAGACCTGAGGTCACTGCCCCTGACCGACCTGAAGGTCACTGCCCCTGACCAGACCTGAACATCACTGCCTCTGACCGAACCTGAACATCACTGCCCCTGACCAGACCTGAAGGTCACTGCCCCTGACCAGACCTGAACTTCACTGCCCCTGACCTCNTTGTAAGAATTTCTTGGATTGTATCCAGTTCTAAGAGACCAAAATGGTGTTTTTGGTTTCTGAGAACGGATATAGTTTAATGGTAATGGTATGTATCCGGTCGATAAGACCAAAATGTTGTTTTGGTCTGAGAACCGATATAGATTAATTGATTAGTATCCGGTTCGAAGAGGACCAAAATGTTGTGTATCTGGGGCTTGAACTCAGAAAATTAAATTATTTAATTATTGTATTGAAATAAATCGAAGGACCCCACCCACTTTTGAGAAAAGAGGGAAAACAAATAAAGTGATCGTTTGAATGACACTAGAGAACCAGTGTCTATGGAAACTCATTTAATGAATAATCACTTGAAATTAATGAAGACTGTATTATTAATTAAAGCCAGCCTCACATATCAACATTGGGGGTTATTTCTAGAAGTTCATATATATCTAGGAACCAGTGTGGTTCGTCACTATTCATTGTGGTATTATAACATGGTAAATCTACTACAAATATTCAAATATGTGATAATCAAATTATAAAAATTAAAGATCATTAATCACTGAGCATAAATACTGAGCACAGTTAGAGCATAAACATTAAGTACCAAATCTGGTAATAATCATTCAATGGAAATGCTATATGAATTATATAGAATCAATAATCAAGTTGAATAAATTTGTACAAAAAATGTGTCTTAGCTGTAAGACGATTTCTAACGCCAGTTCATCATTCGTCCTCGTGGTCACAGAATCCCATAGAGAAAGAACTCGAGGTAAATAACACGACTGATGAGAACCTTGCTGGCACCTCATATACACGCTGTAATACAAGAAATTTAAGTAGTGATGGACTAGGCTACAAATTATATTCAGATATACATGAAACTGAATGATTTCACGAAAATCTACTCACTTTGTGTTTTTGTTAATCTCTCCTCCTAACGACAGACTCCTCATAAATGTACAATCTCGAGTGATGCATCGCCCTGAATTATATACTTAGCTGAGCGTATTGAATACTGAAGTCTGCCGAAATCGCGTCAGCCGGCCTCCAATGTTCACTGCTGTGCACACTTAATTATGAGTCCTGGCTCCAATTGTGACGCGTTATTAACTGATGAGGCATTAGAGAACGCATGGATAAGTAATTGGCACTTGTTAACTGGGTATCAACGTAATTCTTGTCGATAAGAATTCCAGACGCCACCATGTGTCTCGTCAACGCTGCCTCGTGACCAAGCCCTTTTTGAGTAATGGCGTCGCCGCCTTCCCTCTCCCCGCTCTCGCATTCACCATAGAAATTATTAAACACGAATTATTCTTTTCCGCGCAATTATGGATGAAATGCGATAATATGAACTGGGTTGGAATTATAGGGATTTAATAATTATATATTCTCGATAAATGATCTCTAGCGAGAAATGGAGATGATTTTATACTTCTCCAGAGCATTCGATTGTAACAGAATAAAAACTGTTACTAAATAATTTCAATTAATGACTCTTGATTTTACAAGATCAGGAGTAATATTATCAGCAATAGGCTCAGATTAAATTATATTAACACTACTGTTAGTGGTGTTAAGAACTACTGCAATTAGTAAGGTAATGGTAATTTATTATAATATAATAATAGATGATAAGTGTTGGAAATTTCCAACAGCCCTGTATCACTTCCAACTACTTGGAAGACAAAACATCCTATATCTATCAACTTACAACTAGCTAATCATTGGATAGCCCACAGCTATCCCAGTATTCCTCTTATGTCTCCACCATTACGTCCGACACTCCTCTGCCGCAGATCTGGAAGCGTATCTGTAAGATAGCGGGTAAGTTAGTTCCCGATGTCTCACCAGTCCTTCACCTCCGTGGTACTCTTGTAGCAGACCCATTGCAGGTCGCTACCGAACTGGGTTCCCACTTTTCTTCTATTAGCTCTGGTCTTCATCTTCCCCAATCTTTCCTTCGTAAACCTGTCCTTGAGTTTCGTCCTTTAGATTTCTGCACTCGTCTTCGACTTTCCTATAACGATCCCTTCTCTCTCTCTGATCTTCGGTCTGCCCGGGCCCTCTGCGGTTCTATGGCAGCGGGCTCCGATGGTATTCATTATGAGATGCTTCGCCGTCTCCCTCCGTGCACGTCTCAGTATTTACTGAGTCTGTATAATCGGATCTGGGAGTCGTCGTCAGTCCCCGAGGAATGGCTCGATGCCGTTGTCCTCCCTGTTCGCTAACCAGGGTCTCTGGGAACATCCCCTAAGGACTTTCGCCCTATTGCCCTCACAAGATGTGTCTGCAAACTCTTTGAACGTATGGTTAACGTTCGTCTGATGTGGTTCTTAGAACACCATCACCACCTCTCCCCTTCTCAATTTGGTTTCCGCAAGTGCCGCAGCACGACAGATGTCCTGATGAACTTGGCGGTCTATATTCGTACTGCTTTTGCTGCGAAGACCTCCGTTGTTGCCGTCCTTTTTGACCTGGAAAAGGCTTACGACACCACTTGGCGATATCATATTCTATCCCAGCTTCATTCGTTTGACCTTTGTGGTCATCTCCCTCTCTTTCTCCGCAGCTTCCTCTCTCGTCGTTCCTTTCGGGTGAGGCTTGGTGCTGCTCTCTCTGCCTCTTTTCAGCAATACGAAGGTGTGCCCCAGGGTAGTGTTTTGAGCACCACTCTTTTTCTGGTCACCCTCAATGGTCTTCTTTCCTCTCTTCCTTCAGGCGTCATCTCCGGTCTTTAGGTCAATAACAAATTCTGCTTTCAGATAACACTCAGCCTTCCATGTTTAACTCCCTAAACATGCTAAACATAATCTCACTCTACAAATTCTCTTGTGTCAATTACATTTACAAAACCCTGTTCTTAAATGCAAATCCTGCTCTGAAACTCTCCCTGGACAAATAAATATAATAGGACCTATTATCACCACACCAGAAATAAATATCTCTTTGATATCCCCAGAGTCAAATTTAATCTGTGTAAACACTCTATGCAAATAAAGGGACCCAGCCTATGGAACTCACTCCCTAATGAATTGAAAAGCTGTCCAATTTTTGCGTCATTCAAAAACAAAACTAAAAAGTATCTAATTTCATCTTCATAGTTTTGTACCTTTTGCTTTAAAATTGCACTGTATCTATTGCTACCCAATCTCCCAATCTTTATATACCCAATCTGGACACCTTTACCATTGTGAGCATTGCTGTCTTCTTATTGTGCTATCAAACTGCTGTATGGTGCCTATTAATCTTCTTTACATTACCATCAAGTTATCAATGTAATCAATCAGAGCTTTAATATACCAATGTGCTTTAATATTTTTACTAATCTCTCTCATCTCATTTTTTTCTTGCAATGTATCTGTTATCATTTTATTAATTCTGCTAGAATTTACCTACTTAAAATTATCTGTTAGATTAAGGACCTGCCCAAAACGCTGCACGTACCAGTGGCTTTACAAGATTGTAAATACTATGCTATGTATTCTCTCAAACCCAATGTACCTTCTTGTATAAAAATAAATAATAAATAATAAATAAATAAATAAAAATGTCGACGATCTTACCCTTTGCTGTCCGGGTGATGATTCGCCTCTCCTTCAACGCCGGCTTCAACTTGTGATTGATGCAGTGTCGTTTTGGGCCACCGATCATTGCTTCAGGTTCTCTACATCTAAGACTTGTGCTATGACTTTTACTTGGAAGCGTGTCGTTCTTCGTCCTTCTTTGTCGATTTATGGTCACCCCATTGTGTACAGGGATTCTGCTAAGCTTCTGTGGGTTGATTTTTGACACTCATTTGTCTTGGTCGTCCCATATCTTTTACCTCCGTGTTGAATGCTCTAAGGCCCTTGCCCTCCTTCGGGTATTATCCCATACTTCTTGGGGACTTGATAGGCGCACTCTACTCACTTTACATTCCTCTCTTGTGCTGTCTAAGCTCGATTATGGTTGCCCTGCTTACTCGTCTGCTTCTCCTTCTACTCTTTGCCGTCTTGATGCTTTGCACCATACAGGGTTGCGCCTCAGCTCTGGTGCCTTTCATTCGACTTCCGTCCTCAGCTTGTATGTTGACACTGGCTTCCTATCTCTCCAGGACCGCCATGATCTCTACTGTCTTCACTCTCTTGCACGGTCCTTGCAACATCCTTCTTCTCGCCTCTGTCGTGCTTTAACTTTTACCCCTCCTGCGGTCCCTGTTCCTCTTCACTACCTCCCTCTTTCTGTCCAGTTATCTCGCTTACAGGATTCTCTTTCAATTCGTATTTCTAATATTTGTACTCGTGTTGTTCCTTCTTTGCTCCCATGGAGAGTTCCCCTTCCGCAGTTTTGTACGTCCTTAACTCACATTACTAAAGCTTTTACCCCTCCTATGGTTCTAAAATGCCTTTTCCTTGAGCACTTTTCTTCTCACTCCCGCTCCGTTTTTGTCTTCACCGATGGGTCTAAGTCTGCGGACGGTGTAGGCTACTCTGTTGTTTTTCCTGATTGCACTTTTATGTGTCGCTTACCTCCGGAGACTAGCATCTTTAGGCGGAGCTTTATGCTATTCTTTATGCTCTTCGTCTCCTGCTTTCTCGTTGTCAATCTTCCTTTGTAGTTCTTGTTGACTCTCGTAGTGCCCTCATGGCTTTCGGGTCCTTTAATCCGGTTCATCCAGTGGTTGTCAAGATCCAGCATTGGCTATTTCTTGTTCACAGTAAATTTAAGTCAGTTGAGTTTTGTTGGGTTCCCAGCCATGTTGGTGTCTCTTTAAACAAGCGTGCGGATGCTGCCGCTCTTGTCCCATCTCTCGTAAAGATATTCCATATTTCGACTTTTACCCGGTTATCCATTCCTCCATCCTTACCCGTTGGCAGGCTTGTTGGTCGTCTGTTACTGGTAACAATCTGCGTACTCTTAAGAGTTGTGTGTCCTCGTGGCCGTCCTCCTGCCACCGTAACTGGCGATGGGAAACGGCTCTGGCGAGGTTATGTATTGGCCATACTCGCTTAACTCATGGTGACTTGATGGAGGACCTTCCTGCTCCTTATTGTCCAAATTGCATTGTCCCTCTTACGGTCGTGCATATTCTTGTTGAATGTCCAAACTTCCAGAGGAGCATGTGTCTTGTTTTCCAACCGTCCCCCGCGGTCGCTTGTCCTTCAATTGAATTCTTGGTGAATCGGATACTTTTGATATCGTTCGCCTTATGTTTTTCTTCTTATGTTCTTACATTTCTTATTCGCCTTATGTTTTATGGCATCCTTAGTGATATTTAGCGCCCTTTGATTATCCTACACATTTGATGGTGCTACATAGCCTTCCCGGTTTGGTGCCTTCTTTTGATAATTACTTACTTATCCCAGTATTCCTCTTGGAATCAAAATCAAACACATCACAAAAAATAGAAACATTAAAAATAAACCAATATCATTAAAATTTTAAAGAAAAAAAGAAAAATATTCAAATACAGGAACACTACCTCTCAAAGTCCTAGTGTCCCACTCCACACCTGTGGTAATTACACACCACAACATATCTGGATCCTGTGACGATAATCTCTTTCAAGAGAGATTTTGCCTGCTCTTCCCTATATCAGTCACGTTACTACTACAAGTACAAGATGCTACATCAAGATACGTCCACCAGTAGCACAAAACGTTTTGACCAGGAAGCAAAACGTTCCCTGTATACCCACCTTCACCCACCCCCCCGTCACACCGGCTCAGCGCGACACTTCAACAAGCTAACTACCAGTCTCCACCTGCCTGCCTTTGATTGGCTGGTGTCCGCCGTCAGCTTACTGCACTTGCACCACACACGCCATCTAGCCGAGTCGACGTCTGGGCAGCTCCAGCGGACCTTCCTCAGAATATCCCTGTGCTCTCTGAAGTTGATATCTCTCTCTGGTATATTAAAGCCCTGGCTGACGTATACTAAGGGAGATACAGCTATAGCCAGTATTCTCAGCACCTGATTTACATTGCACTTTTACTCATATTATTCTCTAGTAATTATTTATTTTATTTTGTGTTTTTTTCTTTGTTTAAAATTTTTCACATAAGCCAAGAGATTGTGTTTATTTATATTTTGCTTTTCTAAAATAATTAAAGTTTCATTATTTTACTTTGTGTTTTGCGTGTCTCCCTTACCTTACCACAGACAAACAGGCAAGCAGTCTCTTTTTTTTTTTTTTGTATGTGTGACCAGGCATTGACACCTGTCTTTGGAGGACTGCCGAACACCTTACTCCAACACTTTACCATCACAATCCTTAAAATCTAAAGCAAATACGCACACAAAATTTTTTTTATTAAAAAATAAATGTCCACAGACATGTCTCTTAACCAACAAAAATACATTGGAATATGAGTTTCTAAAACTCTTAATATCCCAGAGTTCATACTCCAGTCCGCAGCAACAGCGGGTGAACACATTTTCTAAACTGTGTACAACACCTTGTTGTTCAATAAGTCTCAAAATTATATATATATATATAAGAGTACTCAGAGAAGACCTTGTGGATCCTCACTGAACACTTTGATATATATATATATATATATATATATATATATATATATATATATATATATATTAGGGGTACCACCTCTGGTGCAATTGCAGGGACCCACATCCTCGAAGAAGAAAACAAGAGCATTCAGAGAAGATCTTGTGGATTCTCACTGAATACTTAATTCTTTTCTTCTCCTACCACCCCTATTATTTTTTTGTATGTTTTGTTTTATTTTATTGCAATGCTACAGTTTACAGAGAACACACACACACACACACACAAATATATAACAATTAAACAATCAGCGTTCGAAGACCTCGTCCAGCTCCTCGGAGGTTATAATATATATATATAACAAATATATATATATATATATATCAGATTCTAGGATTTAGAAAAAATCTAGATAAAATTCCCCACTGATCCACGTTTCTAGAGAACCTACTAGGTGGTTCCCCAACCCAATTCAATCATAACAGTTTATCTATAGACACGGGTAATTTTCTAGTAACAAATTTTCAAGATGTTCACTTTCTAGATTATTTCTCTATTTCACTAATAATTCTAGTTTTCAACATTTATACTGTTCCAGAGTCACTTAACTAAGGTGTTCAGGTACTTACTGTCAGATGGAAAATTAAAAGTTGAACTAACTGTTCCGAGTTAACACAATTTAAATTTGAACACTGTATTGTATATGAATCTTTCCTATAGTTCTCTCTTGGTGACATTTCGTTGAGCTGTGGAGATAGAGGAGACTGGTTGAGCTGGTTGTTACGTACATGTGAGCTGGTTGTTAAATACATGTGAGCGGGTTGTTACATACGTGTAAGCTGATTGTTATCTACAACTGATCTGGTTGCTACATACATGTGAGCTGGTTGTTACCTACATGTGAGCTGGTTGTTAATACATGTGAGCTGGCTGTAACCTACATGCGAGTTGGTTGAATTTATATATACGTTGTTATATGAGAAGTAAACACAGTAAAAGCGGTTGAAGGAAATTTGTCTTCAGCATACATACGTCATTCATATCTCTGGATTATCTATATCCTTCCGCTCCAGTTTCATATGATATTAAGCTTGTTTTTGCTTATCTTGTGACCTTACGCTTGTGATTCGCACTTTCTCACACTCTGAAAATATATTTAAACTTGTGATTCTCACCTGCAGAACATTCTTGGAATATACCCACACAAGCTGTGTCCAGTGGAGGCAACAAAAGGGTGTTTCTCTTACTTTTAAACAGAACTTTCCCTGTGTAAAACTGAGAAAATAATTTGAAGATCGGGGGAGAGTCGACGGACCATCTTGACACATCCTGTCTCTGGAGGAGAGGGCCGTGCCCTTGGTGTGGTAGAGTTGTTCACCAGTCACCTCGTGATCCTTCACCGGACTGGTGCCCTGTGAGTAACTCTCTACATCATCCATCTCGTGCCCTGTGAGTAACGTTATTCATCACCCATCTCGTGCTCTGTGATTAGCTCTCTTCATTGCCCATCTTATTCCCTGTGAGTATCTCTCATCCTCACCCATCTCGTGCCCTGTGAGTAGCCCCCTATATCACCCAGGTTATCTTGAGGTTATCTTGAGAAGATTTCGGGGCTTTAGTGTCCCCGCGGCCTGGTCCTCGACCAGGCCTCCACCCCCAGGAAGCACCCCGTGACAGCTGACTAACTCCCAGGTACCTATTTTGCAGCTAGGTAACAGGGGGCATAGGGTGAAAGAAACTCTGCCCATTGTTTCTCGCCGGCGCCCGGGATCGAACCCAGGACCACAGGATCACGTGCCCAGCGTGCTGTCCGCTCGGCCGACCGGCTCCCAACCCATAATTCATTATTAATTTATCAATTAAACCTGAACAGAGAGGTTCTCATTGAGGTTCTTGTAAATATTATATAATTAAATGTTATGGTAATAAACATTTCCACAACCTGGCTATGGGTACATCTTTCATAATCATTCACAACGTTGATATGGGGTACATATGGGATACTTAATCTTCCATTATCGTTTACAACATGGGTATGGGGTAAATCTTCCATTATCATTCACAAAATGGGTACGGGGTAAATATCTCATTACCATTCACAACATGGATATGAGGCACATCTTCCAGTATATGGTTGCGTACTCGGCCGCCAGAGGGAGAGGACGTTCCGTCCTGCTCTCGCCAGTTGCTGGTGTGCTCAACTAGCAGCCGGTTGTTGAAGTGGTTTTTGGCGAAGCCTTGTGCCTGGCGTGCACTCAGTGATGGGGGGCTCCATTACCCTCCCCTGTGCTGCTGACTCAGTATTCACCTAGTTGTGTTTGCGGGGGTTGAGCTTGCTCTTTCGGCCGCCTCTCAACTGTCAATCAACTGTTTACTAACTACTATTTTTTTTCTCCACACCACAAACACACAAACCCCAGAAAGCAGCCCTTGGCAGCTGACTAACTCCCAGGTAATTATTTACTGCTAGGTAACAGGGGCCTTCAGGGTGAAAGAAACTTTACCCATTTGTTTCTGCCTGGTGTGGGAATCGGACCCGCGCCACAGAATTACGAGTCCTGTGCGCTATCCACCAGGCCCCTCAGTCTGTTGGCCTGGAGTATTCTGGCTAGGTGGATTACCCTGTGGAGCTGCTGACGTTGTGTGATGTGCTGGGTGTCGACGTGGCTGCCGTTTGTGGGGTGGAGCTTTTGACTACCCATCGGGCGGTGGCGATGTTGGCTACAGAAGAGGATTACCAGGTGTTTCTGCGCCAGTTTGAGGGGTGGACCTTTAAATTGCCGGGAGCTGCTGGGTCGGTTGTTGTCTCCAACTACCACAGTGGCGCTTCGACATACGTCAGTGTACATGGTGCTCCTATTGAATTTCCGGAAGAGTTACTGTGGAGGCACTTCGGGCAGTTTCGGAAAGTGGTGAGAATGCGGACGAATGTTATTTCATCTGGTCGTTTACGGGGCATTCAGAATGGCATCCGGATGCTGGAAAAGCGGCTTTGGTCGGTGTTACGGCCCCTAATGGGATGCAACCAGGTTCTTCTCTGATGGTATTAGAGTTTGGGTATCCGGCCCCAAGTTAGTAGAGGCTTTCAAGGGTGAGCTCCGTAATGCAAGTAAAATAAACAGGGGAGGTACATTAAATACACAAGTTTATCACTTTCTATATATATATATATATATATATATATATATATATATATATATATATATATATATATATATATATATATATTATTAAATATGACCGAAAAAGTAAGATTAATAATTCTAACACGAATTTCTCAATTTTCCTTATGTTTGTTTTTACTGATGACGGTAAATGAAAAATCAATTCTCCAAAATTCATTCTTTATTTCTTAGTCTGACGCGACACTTGAGCGCGTTTCGTAAAACTTATTACATTTTCAAAGACTTTAGTTACACACACACAGAACAACTATAACTGAACAGAGTTTAAACAGCTTTTCTTTTTTATACCTGCATTTGGGTGAGGTGACATGTTACAATGGTTTGGGGTGAGGTGAGAACAAACACAGAACACGAAACAATGGGTATAAGCTAAAGGGAAGAATAGATCTGTAACTGCAGAAGGCCTATTGGCCCGTATTTCTTGATGTTTCTATATTGGAGCGGAGTCTTGAAGTGGGTAGAATATAGTTGTGCGTTAATTGGCTGTTGATTGCTGGTGTTGACTTCTTGATGTGTAGTGCCTCGCAGATGTCAAGCCGCCTGTTGTCGCTGTATCTATCAATGATTTCTGTGTTGTTTGTTAAGATTTCTCTGGTGATGGTTTGGTTGTGGGAAGAGATTATATGTTCCTTGATAGAGCCCTGTTGCTTATGCATCGTTAATCGCCTGGAAAGAGATGTTGTTGTCTTGCCTATATATTGAGTTCTTTGGGGCTTACAGTCCCCAAGTGGGCATTTGAAGGCATAGACGACATTGGTCTCTTTCAAAGCGTTCTGCTTTGTGTCTGGAGAGTTTCTCATGAGTAGGTTGGCAGTTTAGGTTGGCAGTTTTCTTGGTTTTATAGTAAAACCAAGAAAACTGCCAACCTACTCATGAGAAACTCTCCAGACACAAAGCAAACGCTTGAAAGAGACCAATGTCGTCTATGCCTTCAAATGCCCACTTGGGGACTGTAAGCCCCAAAGAACTCAATATATAGGCAAGCAACAACATCTCTTTCCAGGCGATAAACGATGCATAAGCAACAGGGCTCTATCAAGGAACATATAATCTCTTCCACAACCAAACCATCACCAGAGAAATCTTAACAAACAACACAGAAATCATTGATAGATACAGCGACAACAGGCGGCTTGACATCTGCGAGGCACTACACATCAAGAAGTCAACACCAGCAATCAACAGCCAATTAACGCACAACTATATTCTACCCACTTCAAGACTCCGCTCCAATATAGAAACATCAAGAAATACGGGCCAATAGGCCTTCTGCAGTTACAGATCTATTCTTCCCTTTAGCTTATACCCATTGTTTCGTGTCTGTGTTTGTTTCTCACCTCACCCCAAACCATTGTAACATGTCACCTCACCCAAATGCAGGTATAAAAAGAAAAGCTGTTTAAACTCTGTTCAGTTATAGTTGTTCTGTGTGTGTGTAACTAAAGTCTTTGAAAATGTAATAAGTTTTACGAAACGCGCTCAAGTGTCGCGTCAGACTAAGAAATAAAGAATGAATTTTGGAAAATTGATTTTTCATTTACCGTCATCAGTAAAACAAACATAAGGAAAATTGAGAAAATTCGTGTTAGAATTATTAATCTTACTTTTTCGGTCATATTTAATAACATATGTCTACAGGAAAGACTGCTACCAAAATATACTAATATATATATATATATATATATATATAATATATATATTATATATATATATTATATATCATNGAGTCCAGCGAAGGATGACAAAGTTTATCCCCAAATTGCAAACCTGTCACATGAAGAAAGGTTGACAAAGCTTAAATTACATTCGCTAGAAAGTTGAAGAATTAGGGTGACATGATAGAGTGATTCACAGAGAGAGGGTGTGTTACCTAAAGCTCCGTTTGTGCTGTCATAGTAATAATGGAAGGTGTAGTGAAAGAACTGATGAATCTATGTGGAGCTCTGAGGACAGAGTTGGATTCCCTAAGGGAGGAACTACGACAGCTGAAACAACGTCAAGAGGAAACAAAGGAGGAGACCAGCATCAGAAAGTTTTTGCCATGGAATGTCGCAAAGGTCAGGGGTATTAAGACGACTCTGGCAAGGTCGTCTACCTATTTCCTAAAAACTTTCAACTCATTCGCCGTGCTAGAAGATGATTGAGGTAGGGAGCCTGCATTTCGCTCGAAAGGCAAAGCAACGAAGGGAGCTCAGGTCCCTTAAATTACTCACAGAGTAAGGGAAGTAGCTACAAAAGTAGTTCTGGTTGTGGGAGATTCCCAGGTGAGGTATTTGGGTAGAGCTTCTTGTGCCAGAGATAGGGAGAACAGGTTAAGGGTTTGCTATCCGGGAGCAGGAATTGGTGATATTGTTACCAAATTAATAATATTATATCTGGAAATGGGAACATACCCATTATTGTATTACTGCAGGTGTAAATGATGTAGGACGAGTTAGGAGTGAGGCACTGATACAGAGGTACAAGACAGCCATAGAATTAGTTAGGAGCAAGGGAGGAATCCCGATCATATGTGGCACTCTGCCAAGAGAGGGAGTTGGAAATAAATGGTTATCGAGGGCACTTGGTGTCAATTGCTGACAAGACAATTACTGAAAATCAAATGCAATATAATTCATTCAAAATTAAAAAAAATCATTTAAAATTCAAAATTAAACAAAATTCAAAATGTTTATTCAGGTAAAAGTACATACATAGAAGTAAGTAAGTAATTATCAAAAAGAAGGCACCAAACCGGGAAGGCTATGTAGCACTATCAAACACGCGGAATAATCAGAGGGGGCTAAATATCACCAAGGATGCCAATACGCAAACAGAAACGCATAAGGCGAATGATATCAAAAGTATCCGATTCAGCAAGAGAATGATATCAAAAGTATCCGATTCAGCAAGAATTCTATCGAGAGATATGTGACCGCGAGGGACAGTCGGAAAGCAAGGCACACGCTCGTCCTGGAAGTTCATTCAACAAGGATATGCATGACGGTAAGAGGGATAATGCAATTTGGACAATAAGGACCTGGGCGGTGCTCCATTAAGTGTCCGTGAGTTAAGCGAGTATGGCCAAGACGCAACCTCGATAGAGCCGTTTCCCACCGCCGGTTATGGGGGCAGGAGGAAGGCCGCAGAGACACACAACGCTTAAGAGTACACAGTTTGATACCAACAACAGATGATCAACAACCCTGCCAACGGGCAAGGATGGAGGAATGAATAACCGAGTAAAAGTCGGAAAAAGAATACCTTTATGGGAAACGGGACAAGAGCAGATAGCCTCTCTAGCGGTAGCATCTGCACGTTTATTTAAAGAAACACCAATATGGCTTTGAACCCAGTAAAACTCTACGGATTTAAATTTACCAGAGATAAGAAACAGCCAATGTTGAATCTCGACGACTACCGGATGGACATCATTAAAGGACCCGAGAGCCACGAGGGCACTACGAGTGTCAACTACAATCACAAAGGAGGATAGACAATGAGAAAGCAGGAGACGGAGAGTAAAGAGAATAGCATAAAATTCCGCTGTAAAGATGCCAGTCTCCGAAGAGAGGCGACACATAACAATGGAGTAGCCCACACCGTCCGCAGACTTAGACCCATCGGTGAAGATGGAAACTGAGTGGAAGTGTGAAGAAAAGTGCTCAAGAAAAAGGCGCTTCAGAACTGTAGAGGAGTAAAGCTTTATTAACGTGAGTCAAGGATGTACAAAACTTCGGAAGGGGGACCCTCCACGGGGGCAAGGAAGGAACAATACGAGGAGAAATATGAGAAAGATGAATGGAAAGAAAGTCCTGTAAGCGAGGTAGCCGGACAGAAAGAGGGAGGTGGTGAAGAGGAACAGAAATGACAGTCAAGGCATGATAGAGGCAAGAGGAAGGATTTTGCAAGGACCGCGCCAGATAGCGAAGACAGTAGCGATCACGACGGTCCTGGAGAGACAGGAAGTCAGTGTCAACATACAAGCTGAGGCCGGGAGTCGAACGAAAGGCACCAGAGCTGAGGCACATCCCAGCATGATGCAAAGCATCATAACGGCGAAGAGTAGAAGGAGAAGCGGACGAGTAAGCAAGGCAACCATAATCGAGTTTAGACACGATGAGTGAGGAATGTAAAGAGAGGAGCGAACACCTATCTGCCCCCCAAGAAGTATGGGACAAAACATTAAGGAGGGAAAGGGCCTTAGAGCATTCAGCGGGAGGTAAGAGATATGGGCTGACCAAGACAAAGGAGTGTCAACCCAACAACCCAAAAAGCTTAGTGGAATCCTTGTAAACAAGGGGATGACCATAAAGAGAAAAAGAGGGACGGAGAATGACACGCTTCTGAGTAAAAGTCATAGCACACGTTTTAGATGGAGAGAACCTGAAGCCATGATCGGTGGCCCAGGACGACAAGACATCAACCGCAAGTTGAAGCCGCCATTGAAGGAGAGGCGAATCATCACCCTGACAGCAAAGGGTAAGATCTTCTACACAGAGAGCGTAGAAGATGCCAGAAGGAAGGGGGGAAAGAAGACCATTGAGAGCAACAAGAAAATGGGTGGTGCTCAGAACAAGACCTTGGGGTGGTGTTCTGCCCCTCATATTGCCTAAAAGGGGCAGAGAGAGTGGTACAAAGCCTGACTCGAAAGGAACGATGAGAGAGGAAACTCTGGAGGAAGAGAGGGAGATTCCCATAAAAGCCAAAATAATGAAGTTGGAACAGAATATGATACTGCTAGGTAGTGTCGTAAGCCTTTTCCAGGTCAAAAATGACGGCAACAAAGGAGGTCTTCGCAGCAAAAGCAGTACAAATATAGACCTCCAAGTTCACCAGGACATCCGTTGTGCTGCGGCACTAGCAAAACCCAAATTGAGAAGGGGAGAGGTGGTGATAGTGCTCTAAGAACCACATCAGACGAACGTTAACCATACGTTCAAAGAGTTTGCAGACAAAACTCGTGAGGGAAATTAGTGCGGAAGTCCTTGGTGGATGACCCGAGAGACCCTGGTTTCAGAAAAGGGAGGACAACAGCATCGAGCCAGTCCTCAGGGACTGACGACGACTCCAAGACCCGATTAAACAGACTCAGTAAATACTGAGACGAGCACGGAGGAAGATATCAAGCATCTCATAATGAATGCCATCGGAGCCTGCCGCCATAGAACCGCAGAGGGCCAGGGCAGACTGGAAACTCAGAGAGAAAAGGGATCGTTATAGGGAAGGCTAAGATGGGTACAGAAACCCAAAGGACGAGATTCAAGAAGAGATTTACGAAGAAGGAAGGATTGAGGGAGATGAGAACCAGAGCTAACAGACGAAAAGTGGGAACCCAATTTGGTCGCGATCTACAATGGGTCCACTACAAGAGCACCACAGAGGTGAAGGACTGGTGAGACCTCGGGAACAAACTTTCCCACTATCTTGCGGATATGCTTCCAGATCAGCGGTAGAGGAGTTTCGGACGTGATGGTGGAGACATAAGACATCCAGCTTGAACGTTTAGCCGTGCGGATGGTCCTACGGGCCACCGCACATGCCTTCCAAAAAAAAAAAGACGGTGTCTCTTCCAGGCTGCACGCTTTCAGCAGACAGCCCGAGCACAGTCCACATTCCACCAGGGAACGCCACCAGGGAACGTTCCCCGAGAGGAAGTGCGAGGAATAAAGCAGAGGGCAGCGTCGAAGACGGCTTCATAAAAAAGGAGGAGGGCACGAAGGAGAGGTTGGAGATAGTAGCACGGAGGGTAAAGAGGGGGCCAGTCAGCCCCCTCAGTGGCAAACCAGCACTTAGGGGAGGAGAGGGGAGGGTGAAAAGAGAAAAAGGAAGCAAGGATAGGAAAATGGTCACTGCCATGGAGGTCATCAAGAACCCGCCACTCGAAATCTAAGTAAAGGGAAGACGAGCAAAGAGAAAGATCAAGACAGGAAAGGGTGCGAGTTCGAGAGTCTAAATGAGTGGGCTCACCAGAATTCAGAAGAGACAGGGAAGAAGAGAGGATAAACGGCTAGAGAAGGCGACCTCGGGTATCGTCAGAACATCACCCTAAAGAGAATGACGACAATTGAAATCACCCAGCAGGAGCACAGGCTCCGGCAAGGAGTCCAGTAGGTGTTTCACATCAGGAAGAGAAAGTGTGACACTCGGGGGGAGATAAATGGAACAAACCGTGTACCATTTCAAATCAATCAGTATCAAATAAACGGATTTAAACTTTTCCACACAGCTAAATATATTAGACGGGAATGGGGGGGAGCCATATATGTTAGGCAAAATTTGAAATGTTGTTTCAAAGAGGGTATCAAAACTGAGCCACCCACACAAACTGTTTGGTTAGAATTAAACGAAAATGCTGAAAATCTCATATTAGGAGTTACATACAGGCAACCAAACTTAGAATGGTAGCAAAACACCTATGGAATGAAATATCTAGAGCAGGGGTGGGCAACCTCTGGCACGCGTGCCAAACTTGGCACGCTGATGACTTTCTCTGGCACGCAAGAGCATTCTGGAATAATGTAAAATAAAGAAAACCCTCTAATTTTCATAAAAGAAAAAATAATCCTCTGAAGATTTTTATTATGTTCATTGTCTCGTCACGCTTACCTCAAACATTGGCTTATTAAACTTATTGATTGGTATTAGAATAAACGTACGTATACTTTACTACAAAGTTTGTGTGTGCTATAATATTAACAGGAAATAAATAATTCTTTAAATACTCGCATTTCAGTAGAAGTTGGCTAATTCATTTCTCGTCACTGCACTTCACAACGACAACACAATCCGTTATCATTGCTATTCAATGGAGTTACTCATCATATACTATTTTGGCTTACTTTTGATCTTCCTTCCCTTCCATGCATATCAATATATTACTTATTTTAATTTCATGCCCTTTACAGATTGTACAGAATGTCACCACCACCAGCTAAGAAACGATGTCAGTCAAATGAAGAGGATATTAGAGAATTTAAGGAATACTGGACTGAAAAGTTTGGCATGATTAAGAAGGATGATAAAGCTTTATGCATTTTCTGTTCTGACACAGTTGTTTGTAGAACTTCTTCTGTAAAGAGACATTTTGAAAATGTTCATAAGAACTTAAGCAATAAAACTGAGGAGGAACAAAGAGAATTAATTTCTCGTGAACTGAGCAAGACAAAAACACAAGCTGAAACTTTTATGAATTATATTTCAGGTAGGCCCAGTTCCAACTTAGTTGCTGCTAGTTTTGAAGTTTCAAAAGTTATTGCCCAACACGGAAAGCCTCTCTGTGATGGGGAGTATATTAAAGAAGCTTGGCTAGAATGTGCACCTTTTCTTTTTGACAACTTTTCAGAAAAGAAAAAGATTATTCAGCGCATTAAAGATTTGCCTGTGAGTAGGAAAACAGTTAAGGATAGGATACTTAAGTTGGAAAGAAATACAGCTGAACAATTGACAAAAGATTTGTCTTCATGCAAGTTTTTTTCTATTTGTGTTGATGAAAGTACAGACATTACATCATCAGCTAGGCTAGCCATATATTCTAGATTTTGTAGGGGTGATGAAGTATGTGAAGAGATGGTTGCTCTTGCATCACTACCTGAGCGTACTACCGGGGCTGAAATATGTAAAACAGTTGTGAACGAATTCTCTACTCGGCAAATTGACATTTCAAAAGTAGTATCCGTCACAACAGATGGTGCCCCAAACATGACTGGTGAGAAGGCAGGATTTGTAAATCTGTTTGCAAAAAGTGTTGGTCATCCACTGATTGGCTTCCATTGCATCATACATGAGGAGGCTTTATGTGCAAAAGCTGGCCTAAAGGAACTGCAAGAAGTGATGCAAACAGTTACCAAGGTTGTTAATTACATTTGTGGTCGGCCTTTAAATAAAAGACAATTTCAAACTCTACTGGATGAGGTAGAATCTGTGTATAAAGGACTGAAAATGTGCAACCATGTTCGTTGGCTTAGCAGAGGCTTGGTTCTGAAACGATTTATTGAATGCTTAGATCAGATAAAGCTCTATTTGAACGACCAACAAGTGTCATACCATGAATTTTCTGACATCGTGTGGGTTTGTAAACTGATGTTTTTTGCAGATTTTTGTGAACATTTAAATGAATTGAATATTAAGTTACAGGGCTCTGGTAAGACACTTGATGTTATGTTTTGTTACATAAAAGCTTTTGAAATGAAGCTTAAAGTTTTTAAGAGGGATGTAGATAATGAGAGATTTAGATACTTTCCAAACCTAAAGAGGTACATCAGTGATCTAAAAGATGACAGAACACACCACAAATGTCTTCAAATGCTGTTTGTAAACATTATCGAGTCAACAGTTTGGCAGTTCTCTACAAGATTTGCCAAATTCAGAGAACTGGAAGACACAGTAAAGTTCATTAAGTTTCCAGACAGCATCAAAATGGATGAACTAAACTTGCAAATGTTTTCATGGATAGACATGGATGATTTTGAGATGCAGTTGATTGAATTTCAGAGTAGCTCAATTTGAAAGCAGAAATTTGTTGACCTTAGAGTTGACTTGGAAAATATTGAAAGAGAGAGATTAGAGATGAAAGTAACAAAGAGAAATGCGGAAAACGAAGTATTAAGGACTTGGAATACTATTCCAGAAAATTATGTCTGTTTAAAAAACCTTGCAACAGCATTGCTAACCATGTTTTCGTCTACATATGCTTGCGAATCTTTGTTCTCAATTATGAACTTTGTTAAGTCTCGTAACAGGAGTAGCATGACAGATGAAACTAGCGCTGCATGCATATCTCTCAATGTTACTAAATATAAACCCGATGTAAAATCTCTGTCATCAGTTATGCAGCAGCAGAAGTCTCACTGACAGTATATAAAAGGAGTCAACAAGTTTTTTATCTGTTGTATTCTATTAAAGTCACAAAAGCTTAAAGGCTGTTGAAATGTACGTCTGAAGGTTAAATAATTTTTTTTCTGTTTTTTTTATACTATGTTTTACTGCACTGAGGTAATTTATTATTTCTTCGTTTAAAAAGTTCTTAAGTGATACCAAATATGTTCTAAAAAAATGGTTGGCACGTGGAAAAAGTTTGTGTTAGAGACTTGGCTGATTTTGGCGCGCACTCTCAAAAAGGTTGCCCACCCCTGATTCTAGAGCATCTAGGTCAAACAGTATTTGTGTCATGGGTAACTTAAATTTTAGTGGAATAAACTGGCTTAACATAACAGGGAATATTGAAGCGGAAGATTTGCTAGAATTTATTAACAATTGCTTCCTTACGCAAAACATTATGGAGCCAGTGCGTGAAAATAATATTTTAGACTTAGTGTTAAATAATAGGGAAACGCAAATTAATGACATCGAAGTAGGGAGTGAGCTAGGGAACAGTGATCACAAAAAAATCAGATTTAGCATACACTGGAATAGAACTGTTAGAGAATTTTTTGTTAAACTGCCAGATTTTCGAAAAGATGATTTTAATGGCCTAAGAAATTTGGGGGTTAAATAGACTGGAAAGTCCTGGGGCCAGATTCACGAAGCAGTTACACAAGTACTTATGAACGTGTACATCTTTCCTCAATCTTTGACGGCTTTGGTTACATTTAATAAACAGTTGACAAACATGAAACCTTCCCAATCAACTGTTGTTATTGTTATAAACAGCCTCCTGGTGCTTCGGAGCTCATTAACTGTTTAATAAATGTAAACAAAGTCGCCAAAGATTGAGAAAATATGTATAGGTTCGTAAGTGCTTGCGTAACTGCTTCGTGAATCAGGCCCCTTGGTAAGGGGGATGGGACGGTCTTGGAGCAAGACGTGAACCCAGCAATGGGCGATGTTAAAAGAGGATTTTGACGTGGATTCAAAATATAACTTACTTAAAATATTCTAAGCAAAACACAGGAACGTAATATTCCATACAAATTGAATAGATCGAATAATAAACAAAGAATCTGAAGAACTGTATAGGAAGAAAGAGAGCTTGGTACAAAAGAACTAAGAATGGGGAAATCAGTTTAGAACAAGAATTCGTCCAACTGGTTAGAAATGTAAAAACAAGTTATTAACAAATGTTAATGTTAAAAAAGTTAACACATGTTAAAAAGTTAACAAAAGTGGCGAAATTAGTATGCTCGTCCTGATCCATGTCTTGCTCGGGAACTTATAAAACACGTTCTAATTATCGAAACTTACCCGAGTTGCTACAAAACACAATTAGAGCAATATACTGCAGTGCCCCAGTTTGCAGTTGTCGGGAAATCTGGCGATAAAAAATATCCGTTCCGATTTGACCAAATTAACCCAATTAACATATGTTAAAAGCCATGCCTGTTGTCAAAGTCATGAAATCATTAAAGTTCGTAACATTAAAGAGGGCGACTGTGTGAGCGCCCATGGAAGAGGCTGCCTGCTGGGGTTGTTGACTAATAAAACTGATTAACGAGGGAGTGAGCAGCTCCCCGCCTCCCCTCCGCCCTCTCATTGAAAATCGCCTTTGTCCTGCAAGATTAACTTTGCCTGTGTTGTTGTGATGACAAACCCTCCACACGCATGTTGGCAACGCTGTCATAAAAAATATGATGAGATTTTTATTTTTTATGAGCTGACATTGTCACGAGAAATGAATGATAATGTCAACAAATAAGAGGTAATGAAGGGTAAGGGCAATATAAACAGTTGGTGAGGGCAATAAGTATTTAAGGATGATAATTATGTCAACAGTGAGTATTAGCTCCAAGTACACACAGTTAGCTGCACTACAAGAAGCCAGTAGTACATTGCAAAAAATACAAAGTGACGTAATTTTCTGTGATTCAATGTTAAGTCGTTAAGGACTTGAAATCCCAAAGTGTAAAATAGATACTATGAATTTTATAACCTCAATTATATGCAACGTAATTAATGCACACACGAGTAAGTGATGTACAATTGAATAGGTGATGTACAGACGAATAGTTTTAGAATCATCTTTGTATGTCCGACTTGATGGCACGAGAAAGCAGCTCAAACTGCATGTAATGAACCCGGCATTGAATAAGACCTGGGCCTTGTTCAATCTCTGTTGTCGAACCCGCACTCTTTCAGGGAACTCTGGCTGGCAGCAGAGCCCGAGTTACACTCACACTCAAATACTAGTGGAATGAACTGTGAACGTTTACAACTGAGAACTATATGTAACGGAGAACATAACACAGTCACTTGATAGTGTGACAGTGAAGTGGGAAGAATTAATTGCTCATACCTATGGCTGATGGTTGCACGAAACAAATCTACGAAAAGTCAGCGCTCCAGCTGTAAACTGTGAACAGGAACCAAAGCACACACTCCTACATTCTTTGTGAGTGACCTGTCATCAATGATTTTAGACCAAATGGCGCCAGATAGTTGGACCTTAGCAATTATTTCATTCTCTCACTGATAGTGGAATATATTATGGTGAAGTACCAAGACTGTGCTGGAGCAGGCTAGCAGCCCAAACTCATCTCGTGCTTTTCTTGTGAGTCCATGACTGGCTAACTCCCCTCAGAGATGGGGGATATTAGATAAATTTATAACTAACTCTTGATCGTATTCTGTAATTCCATATAAAAATTAGGGTGAGGGATGATAATGTCAAGAATGGGGCTCAGAGGTAAACACACATTAATTACCGCCAGAGTCTCATTGATTAATAACCCACCCCGCTCAGGAACCCATTTTTCATTCTTAACAACTTTACTGTTGTTAGAAAAAGTTAAAATAACGCTAAAGACGAATGTAAAGAAGGACGAGGCTCGTAAAATATGCACTCTGTTTCGCTTTCCAAAAATGCGATGAAAAATCAGCTTCATTAAGAAGCAATGACATGTGTTGTGTGTAATCACCTAGTTTTCTCCTCTAGTTGTACATGCGGGGGTTGAGCTTTGGCTCTTTGGATCCGCCTCTCAACTGTCAATCAACTGATATAAAGAATTTTTAGCCTACTGGACTCTATCATATCTACATTTGAAACTGTGTATGGAGTCTGCCTCCAACATATCACTGCTTAATGCATTCTATGTGTTAACTACTCTGACACTGAACAAAATCTTTCTAATGCCTTTGTGGCTTATTTGGGTACTAAGTTTCCATCTGTACTCGCCTATTTGTGCTTGCGGGGGTTGAGCTCTGGCTCTTTTCCCGCCTCTCAACTGTGAATCAACTAGTGTACAGGATCCTGAGCCTATTGGGCTCTATCATATCTTCACTTGAAACTGTGTATGGAGTCAGCCTTCACCACATCACTGCCTAATGCATTCCATTTGTCAAGCACTCTGACACTAAAAAAATACTCTTTCTCATATCTCTGCGGCTCCTTTGGGCCCTCAGTTTCCAACTGGGTGCCCTAGTGCGTGTGCCCCTTGTGTTAAATAGCCTGTCTTTATCTACCCTGTCAATTCCTCTGAGAATCTTGTACGTGGTGATCATGTCCCCCTAACTCTTCTGTCTTCCAGCGACGTGAGGTTTAATTCCCATAGTGTCTCCTCGTAGGTCATACCTCTCAGCCCGGGTACTAGTCTGGTGGCAAACCTTTGAACCTTTTCCAGTTAAGTCTTATGCTTGACTAGATATGGACTCCATGCTGGGGCTGCATACTCAAGGATTGGTCTGACATAGGTGGCATACAAAATTCTTAAAGAATAATTACGCAAGTGTCTAAATGCCGTTCTTATGTTAGCCAGTCTGGGATATGCTGCTGATGTTATCCTCTTGATATGGGCTTCAGGAGGACAGGTCTGGTGTGATATCAGCCCCCAGGTCCTTTTCTCTCTCTGACTCTTAAAGAATTTCATCTCCAAAATGATTCGTTGTAACTGGCCCCCTGCTCCCTATACCTAGCTTCATTACACTACATTAGCTTGAGTTAAACTTTAACAACCATTTGTTCGACCACTCCTGCAGCTTGTCCAGGTCTTCTTGAAACCTCAATCTGTCTTAATCCTTTGTCTTAATCCTTCTCTGTCTTAATCCTTCTCATAAATTTGGCGTCGTCATCAAACATTGAGAGGAACGAGTCTATACCTTCCGAGAGATCGTTTACGTATATCTGAAAATGAATAGGACCAAGTACAGAGCCCTGTGGGACTCCACTGGTGACTTCACGCCAATCTAAGGTCTCACCCCTCATTGTAACACTCTGCTTCCTATTGCTAAGGTATTCCCTTATCCACTGGAGCACTTTACCAGTTACTCCTGCCTGTCTCTCCAGCTTATGTACCAGCCTCTTATGGGGGACTGTGTCAAAGGCTTTCCGACAGTCCAAGAAAATGCAGTCCGCCCAGCCTTCTCTTTCTTTCTTAATCTTCGTCACCTGGTCTTAGAATTCTATAAGCCTGTAAGGCAAGATTTACCCTGCTTGAACCCATGTTGGTGATTTGTCATGAAGTCCCTTCTCTCTAGATGTGTTACTAGATTTTTCCTCACGATCTTCTCCATCACTTTGCAAGGTATACAAGTTAAGGGCACTGGGCACTATAGTTCAGTGCCTCTTGTCTGTCACCCTTTTTGAATATTGAGACTACATTAGCCGTCTTCTATATTTCTGGTAGGTCTGCCATCTCCAGTGACCTACTATTCACTATGGAGAGTGGCAAGCAAAGTGCCTCTGCACACTCTTTCAATACCCATGGTGAGAGCCCGTCCGGGCCATCAGCCTTTCTCACATCCAGATCCAGCAGGTGTCTCTTGACCTCGTCTCTCGTAATTTCGAACCCTTCCAAGGCCGCCTGGTTTACTGCCCCCCTCTCCTAGCACAGTGACCTCACCTTGTTCTATTGTAAAGACCTCCTGGAACCTCTTGTTCAGTTCTTCACACACTTTTTTGTCATTGTATGCCTGTCCTCGCCTGTTCTAAGTTTCATTACCTGTTCTTTCACTGTTGTTTTCCTCCTGATGTGACTGTGGAGTAGGTTTGGTTCGGTTATGGCTCTGCTTGCTATATCATTTTCATAATTTTTCTCTGCTTCCCTTCTCACAATAACATACTCATTCCTGGTTCTCTGGTATCTCTCTCTGCTTTCTGGTGTTCTGTTATTTCGGAAGTTCCTCCACGCCCTTTTGTTCAATACCTTTGCTTCCATACATGCCCTATTAAACCATCGATTCTACTTTTGCTTCTTGGATTTTTCCTTTTGGGCCGGGATAAACCTGTTTACTGCCTCCTGACACTTTTGGGTGACATAGTCCATCATGTTTTGTACAGACTTAGCTCTGAGCTTCGTTAGCTTTGTTTCTGTGAGTGCTATTGTATCTGGATTTTCTTCAAGTACCCATTCTCCTAGTTCATTTTTTTTATTTGTAATCCCATCTATGTTAGTGTACATTGCCTTGAGACTCACTTTCTTCTGTCCCTTCTCATGTTCCCTTCTTGGTGAGCGTTCTGCTAATGGGGAAAGCTGTTCCATGGGCGTGAGGGTTTGTGGGTGGATAACGGGGTCTCAGAGGATACTGGTGTGAGGGGTGGGGGGTCAAGTGAAGGGGAGACAGGGAGGGTATGGAATGAAGGGGGAGGGAGGACAGTGGGGGAAAGGGAGGAGGGTGAACATGGTGGGAGTAGGGGAAGGGTTGCAGGGTGGGAGTGGGGTTAGGGTGGAGGGAGAGTTGGCTGAACATTTGAGTGGGGGCAGGGAGGGTTCGGGGTAAGGGGGATTTCTATGTAGAGGAGTGTCCCCTGTGTCTAGGGGACCTGTGTCCTCTAGTATGTGTTCCACCCGTGCTAAAGAGTTTGCCTTTGTCCACCCTGTCAATTCTCCTGAGAATTTTGTAGGTGGTTATCATGTGTGCTCACCTGGTTGTGCTGCACGATATGGGGAAGCTCTAGCTCTTAAGTTCTTCCATTCCATATTTAATCAAGTGGGGTATAGGCTTCACAGTCTATTAGGCTCTTTAATACCTATATTTAAAGCTTGAAAGGCAGTTTGACTACACCACTTCAACTCCTAAAGCATTCCATTTGTTCATTATATTGACAAATAACCAAATTGTTTCTAATATCACTGAGGCTTATTTGGGTATGTAGTTTTCATGTGTGTCTTTGTCCGCGTACTAGCCATGTTTAACAGCATTCCTGTCTGCGCTGTCCATCCCCTTAAGTATTTTGCATGTGGTGATCATTCCACCTTTATTTCTTTGTCTCTTCCAGATAGTGAGCTTTAACTCCTTTAGTATTTCGTCATCACTCATACCTCTCAGCTCCGGGACCAGTTTGACAGCATTTTTTCCGCAGAGATAGAAGATGGCGGCATGCTGTTCTTTACAGTTCGCGCATTTATTGGTGGTGGCGGTACAGTCCCTGTAGTTGTGAATGCTGGAGCATGAGCTTCACTTAGCCGTTTCTCCTAAGCACTTGTTGGAGAAGTGTTCATGGCTAAAGCACTTGTGGCACTGTCTCACGTTTCAGACCTTCTCCATGGCGATCTGGTTTTGGGAGAAGGTGTTTCCAAAGCACCTGAACCCGTTCTTCACTGCTTCCTGGGCCTGTTCTGCTGTTTCGAAGGTCATCTTCATCGAGGGTCAAGTGGCGTCGTTAGTCTTGATGAGCAGAGCTGTCGTCGTTTTCAGAGTAGGGTTTTCTTCGTTCACTTGCCGGACTATGGTGTTGGGCGCCTCATCCGCTAACCAGCGATTTAGCTTGTTCACAAATATCGTTTTCCCGGCAGTGATTTGTCTGGGAGGAATCGGTGAGAGGTGAGAGGTTAGTGGGACCCGGCGTTCCGGATCCAGGATCTTCTGTATGTCTGCTTTTGTTGCCACCATTACCGTGGCCTCGTTACCATGCATATGGACGTCAACTGGTCCTACTGATGTTTCCTCGTCAATGGCTGCTGCAATTTCCCGCTCAGAGCGCTTGTAGACTCCGAGGAGTCGCACTTTCACTTTGTATATCAGGTTCTCTGGCAATGACTCGGATTGTCAGGTGAACCTGAAGTGTACAGTGGTTTGTCGGCAGCTGTGTGGGAACACAGCTTCCCAGCAGGAGGTTACCTTGAGGTGATTCCGGGGCTTAGCGACCCCGCGGCCCGGTCGTCGACCAGGCCTCCTCGTTGCTGAACTGGTCAACCAGGCAGTCAGACGCGGCTGCGAGCAGCCTGACGTATGAGTCACAGCCTGCTTGATCCGGTATCCTTTGGAAGTGGTTGTCAAGTTCTCTTTTGAACACTGTGAGGGGTCGGCCAGTTATGCCCCTTGTGTGTAGTGGAAGTGTGTTGAACAGCCTCGGTCTTCTGTTGTTGATAGAGTTCTCTCTCAGAGTACCTGTTGCACCTCTGCTTTTCAACGGGGGTATTCTGCACATCCTGCCATGCCTTCTGGTCTCATGTGATGTTATTTCTGTGTGCAGGTTTGGGACCAGCCCCCCTACTATTTTCCCACGTGTAAATTATTATGTATCTCTCCCGCCTGCGCTCAAGAGAATACAGATTTAGGCTCTTTAGTCGGTCCCAATAGTTTAGATGCATTACTGAGTGGATTCTAGCAGTAAACGATCTCTGCACACTCTCCTGGTCAGCAATTTCTCCAGCTGTGAAAGGGGTTGTGATTATGCAGCAGTATTCCACTCTAGAGAGCATTCGCGTCTTGAAAAGTATCATCATCGGTACAGCATCTCTAGTGTGAAAAGTTCTTGTTATCCAACCTGTCATTTTTCTTGCAGTTGTGACTGCTACTTTATTGTGTTCTTTAAAGGTAAGTTCTTCCGACATGAGTACACTCAGTTCCTTTACATTGCCTTTTCGTTCTGTTATGATTTGACTGAGTTTTGCACTTGGTTTCCGTTTTTATATTTTCCTTTTTTCCGTAGCGCATTAGCTGGAACTTATCCTCGTTAAACACCATATTATTTTCTGTAGCCCATAGAAAGACCTGATTTACATCTGATTGGAGGTTAGCCGTGTCCTCTATGTTGTCCACTCTCATAAAAATCCTAGTGTCATCTGCAAAGGATGATATAGTGCTATGGGTTGTGTCCTTGTCTATGTCCAATATGAGGATGAGAAAAAGAAAATGAGAGGGACCGTCGTGTCGAGGGACAGGAGGTAAGGGGAGCTGAGGGTCTATGAGGGGTGGAGAGTGAGGGCCAAATAGGAAGTAGAGCAGTGAGGGGAAGAGAGCCGAGAGGACTCAGAGGGGTATTGAAGGGATCGAGGGGATTGGAAGAGTGTGAAGGTGGTGAGGTTGAGGGGAGAGTAAGGGGAAATAGGGGTGAGAGTGGCAGAGGGAGACAGGTGACATTCCATTGCAAATCCGATTTTACTGTTCGTGAAAACATTTATGCCTTTTCTTACATTCAAGCAGTTCCACTTTCCTCGCATATTTCTTAATAAATACTTTGTAAGTGTCTTGAATTCGTCTTACCATGTGGTGTGATGGCCCTTGATACTCTGCTGCCAAAACCTCTCTACACTACACCATACCTCGTCTCTATACTACACCATACCATACCACGTCCTTACACTACATCAGACCACGTCTGTTATAATAATTATAAGCTCCAATCCGGTCTGTTCACATTGCGCAGTTCAGTGTAGTGCGGCCATGTCCCCACAGGAAATGACTCGCCTGATCATCCTTTTGAAATTATTAAGGTCAGAAGGACATAATAATCTCGTGAGAAGAGTAAAAAAAAATGCTGAAGATGACAGGAACAATGAACCAGAGGATTCCCCCACTCACAATGAGACATCTTGGCAAATTTTAGGAAACGGAAAGACAATTAAACGAAAAAGAACCGAAGAAACGCCCGAAGAAATAAATTTAGAAGCCAGCCAGAACCCAAGAGCAGCCCTCAAATCAATGCCAAGGACCATCTTCAAAACAAAAGTACCAGTAGATGGTCTCACATATGCCTACATTGCCGCACTGGGAAAAGATCACCCAGGATCAAATCTCAGAGCCAAACCTGACATAAGAGGCAGATATAACATATCCACAGCTACCCCAGATATAATTACAAACCTCAGGAATACGGAAGAATTAGTTGAACTGAAACCAGAGGAAAAAGTCACCAAGATAATAGAACAACATTTCCACGCTGAAATCAACGCAAACAGACTCTTAGAATGCCCCAAAGTCACAACAGCGGAAAGGTGTAAGCACGACAATGTAGAAACAAGACAGATGTTCGTATCAATAAAAGGACCTCATATCAACACACACTGAATGTTGGGATCTATGGACTAGTCAGGTTAAGGCTATAAAATGCACACCCCCATGCGTTGTTGCAGATGTCAGCGCTTCGGCCACCATAAAGATGGCTGCAGAGGCCGGGAACGATGTGGAGTATGCAGCGAGCTTCACAACACTGGCATATGCAAAAATCTGCATAAAGAAGGCAAACCAACAAACGCAAAATCTCCAAACTGCAGGGATACACATCACGCCTGGGATCTTATCAAAGCAGATTGGACGAAGTTTCAGGAATGTCTCGAAACTTGGCAACAAAACTACATTCCTCCGAACAACACCGAAGAAATGGAAAAAGATTTAGTAAATGCAATACATAGAGCAGGAAAACACGTCATTAACAAGAGGAAAACCTTATCCAACAACATAAAGACCATTGGTATGACTGTGATAGGATCAAAGAACTATAACAGACTAAACTGTGCATGAAAGAATTACAGAAGAAAGATATAACCGAAGCTAATCTAGGACTTCTTAGAGCTGTCTGAGTTCAGCTCTAAGAAGTGGTGTGCCAAGAAGAAAATGGCTCGAGTGGTGTGCTAGCAAAATCAGCATATATCATTGGGCGACATCTGGAGGCAGATCAACAGGGCCAAAGAAAAATAGCCTCCTACTCTGCCTCATTATGTTCATCTAGAGCAGGGGTCTCCAAACTATGGCCCGCGGGCCACATCCGGCCCGCCACATAATTTCATCCGGCCCGCCAAACAAATCCCTGTGTGGTGGCCTTGAAAAAATAATTATCGTACAAATGGCATCGCAGAATTATTCAAAGCTGGGGCTGCTGACTGGTGGCGCTCAACCCCAGTCAGTTTTCCTCTCTCTCGATAGTGTGACGCACAGATACTAGTACTGGTAGGTATGTGTTGTGCATTACAACCAATCAGTTGTGTATAACTGTATATTATGGGGATGGAGGGCGAGTGGGGCTTCGCTGCTTCTGTTTCAGGGAGCACAAACACTGTACAATATTCTTTTCTCTGTACTTTGACAATACCTTTATCTTAGTTATACGAAATAGCAATAATACTATTGTAGCCAAAAAATATTGCATGTTTAAAATAGTTAAAATGGTAACCATTATTTTTTATTCCTTCGGCCCGCATAAATATGGGAAATATATAATGTGGCCCTTACATTGAAAAGTTTGGAGGCCCCTGATCTAGAGCAAGAAGCATAAAGATTTGCAAATCTATTTGTTTCAAGAGCCAGTTCCACTCAATTTCATGAAACAACTCTGACTCACCAACAAAGACTTCAAGCAGAAAGATGGAAAAAAATAGACGATGTCTTAGCCTTACCTGATAAACTAGATCAACCTTTTACTCTGAAGGAACTCAGAAGAGCTGCAAAGAAAACTAAAAACACAGCTCCAGGTGAGGACAAAATCACTTACAACATGCTTGCCAAGCTAGAAGAAAAGGGTTAAGAAGCCTTTTTGAATCTCATCAACAGAGTATGGAAGACAAGAACTCGACTACTCTCTTGCAATAGTGCACTTATAGTTCCCACTCCGAAACCCAAAGACCCAGGAAATCCGAGACGCATCTCATTAACAAGCTGTCTGGCCAAAATTACGGAAAGAATTGCTCTTATTCGAATTGACTGGAAATTCAAATAAATGACAAACCAGGTATTCATATTTGCCTAGACCTAGAAAAAGCCTTCGAGCTAGCCAATGCTCCAGCTACACTGTGCTGCCTGGTAGATAAGGAAATTA
This sequence comes from Procambarus virginalis, assembly GCA_020271785.1. Classification (NCBI taxonomy): domain Eukaryota; kingdom Metazoa; phylum Arthropoda; class Malacostraca; order Decapoda; family Cambaridae; genus Procambarus; species Procambarus virginalis. The sequence goes on along the minus strand of WNGS01000337.1, from coordinate 12,192,061 downwards.
AAGGTCACGATTTTGCCTTTGCCAAAGGAAGCCTGCTTAACTGAGAAGCTAAAGTCAAATTCCAAGGAAAAATTCCTCCTCAATGAGGCTGGACAAATTGGGACTCCGCAGGGAGGAATACTAAGCCCCTTCCTCTTCAACTTTCTCATGGAACAATTCATGAAACTCAATGTTACGGCCATTATGGACGAGTAACCGGGTTCTTGATGTAATAACCTCTTTCTGTATCTGATCCCAAGTCGGTAGTAAGCTTTCAAGAACTGGCTGTATAGCGCAATAAAGAAATAAGGGGTGGGGGATAAACAATACACGATTCCCTTCACCAATATATTTAGTATTAATATAGATTATTACTACACGTATGTGCAGAACTGCCTCTTCCTCTCAGGGCACAACACAACTACAGTGTTCATCAAGCCCAAGTGAACCCACATCCCAGGTACACGCTGTCCACTGACAAACACTGGCGAGTTCACCTTCTACATGGGCCAGTCCACCCACACAGTATCACGATGTGCCTACACCCCACCTTCACTCTCCAGGTACTCGCTGGCAGAGGGCTTCAGCAACACGCTGACAGGGGCCCCAAACAAACAATAAATCATGCTGTGGGTGAGATTGATCCCAGTTTGTTTAACCAGCCAGTTGCAGACCCTGTTGTTTATTCTGCCTGTGCTGAAGTTATTTCTATGAATGAACAATCTATTGTAGTAGATGGTTTTGTCCACTCTACCTGTGCTGATGTCAGTACTATTATTATTCCAGTTGTCAGTTCTGATGTTACTCAAGTATTTGTTCCAGAAACCAGTACCCCTTCAGTGGAGAAGTGGGATGTGGTTGTTCCAGATTCAAGTGTGGCCAATCTAGTTGTTGAGAGTAAGCCTAGTACTATGACTGATTTATTACAATCCAGTAGATGATTTGGGAAAGGATGTCCATGTACCATTGTCTTGCCCGCACACTACGAACGTTGTGCCAGGAGTTGAGAGAAACTTAAAAGCCACGACTCTGTTGTATTCTAGCCAAGTGAATGGTTTAGGACAAGATGTCGGGTTGGCAGAAGTATTCCCGCTCACTCCAAGTTTAGCATCAGTTGACAAGTTAAGATCAGTTGTCGAGAGTAAATCTGTTGTAGAGGTCCCGCCTCACCCTAGTCAAGGTGATAGTAAAGGGGAGGAGGTCAAACTACCTGTTACTTGCCCGCTCATTTCAGATTCATTTAATTTATGTAAGTTGAGTAGAACTGACCCCAAGATTTCAGAGAGAAGCAAGGAGACAGTCTGTACTGTAGATCCAGTTCTGGAGAGTGTGGGAAATCAGCCAGAGGATCAGCTTCTGTCGAGTAGATGGAGACCTATTGAGCCTCCCTCTTCAGTTGTCTGTGAGGATGTGACCCAGCTTGGTAGTGTTATTGATTGTGAGCAGACAGTACTCCAAGCAGCTCCAGATGTCATGGGAGGAAATTTTGGTAAATCATGTATAATTAAGGGTGGTAAAGTTTCCTTTGGATCTAA
>WNGS01000337.1:12179365-12189547 GCA_020271785.1 Procambarus virginalis | reverse complement strand
GTTGCAGAGTTTTGTGGCTTGTGATTCTTATTCCATGGGGAGTAAGTATTTGTCATTGTGTAAATTGAGTCAGAGTATTCGTAGGATGTTTTTGCAATATATTGTTATTCCGCAGGAGCCATTCTCTTTTGTAGAAAAGGACTGCGGGACATCTTTGTCCAGCTTTGTTGTTGAACAAAGAGAGTTTACTCCAATAAGTTGTGCATCCACGTTGGGAAAAGTTGTGTGTGGGATGTTCTTGCAATCTACTTTTATTCCGCAGGAGCCATTCTCTCTTGAAGTAATGGACTGTGGGACATCTTTGTCCAGCCTTGTTGTTGAGCAGAGATAGTTTACTGAAGTAGGTTATACATCCAGTTCTTCTGAGGAAGTGGTAAGTCATACTAGAGCAGTGTGTCTAATTTCAAATCCAACTTATTTTGATGTACGAGTAGTGAACAACATGTATGTTCCACTCAAGTGTGGTGTTGACTTTCAGAGTCAAATTGGTGTTGAAGGATTTAATCATACTTGGGAGCAGATGGTTGAGGCTCCAGGTGTGTGTTTCAAGTTGGGGGACAAGGTTATTCTCTCTGTCCGTTTCATTAAGAACTTCATCTCCTATTCTGTATTATGTGTCTAGCCTCCTGTTTCCACTGCCTAGTTTCATTACTTTGCATTTACTCAGGTTGAACTTCAGCAGCCATTTGTTGGACCATTCACTCAGTCTGTCTAGGTCTTCTTGTAGCCTCCTACTATCATCCTCTGTTTCAATCCTCCTCATAAGTTTTGCATCATCTGCAAACATTGAGAGAAACGAGTCTATACCCTCTGGGAGATCATTTACATATATCATAAACAGTATAGGTCCAAGGACTGAACCGTGCGGGATTCCACTTGTAACGTCTCGCCAGTCTGAGACCTCACCCCTCACACTGACTCGTTGTCTTCTGTTACTTAGGTACTCCTTTATCTAATGGAGTACCTTCCCTTTCACTCCAGCATGCATCTCTAGCTTTTTCACTAGCCTCTTGTGTGGTACTGTATCAAAGGCTTTCTCACAATCCAAAAATATGCAATCTGCCCACCCTTCTCTTTCTTGCCTGATTTTTGTTGCCTGGTCGTAGAATTCAAGTAACCCTGTGAGGCAGGACCTGCCATCCCTGAACCCATGTTGATGCTGTGTTACAAAGTTCTTTCGGTCCAGATGTTCCACTAGCTTTCTTCGCACAATCTTCTCCATCAGCTTGCATGGTATGCAGGTTAGGGACAGTGGCATGTAGTTCAGTGCCTCCTGTTTATCCCCTTTCTTGTATATTGGGACTACGTTAGCTGCTTTCCAAATTTCTGGCAGTTCCCCCTATTGTCAGTGATTTGTTATACACTGTGGAGAGTGGCAGGCACAGTTCTTCTGCTCCTTCCTCTAGTATCCAAGGGGAGATTCCATCTGGGCCTATACCCTTTGTCACAACCAACTCTAGTAAACACTTCCTTACTTCCCCGCTGCTAATCTCAAACTTTTCCATTGGTTCCTGGTTAACTATTCCCTCTCTTATCTCTGGAATTTCTCCTTGCTCGAAGGTGAAGACCTCCTGGAATTTCTTATTCAGTTCCTCACACACTTCCTTGTCGTTTGTAATGAATCCTTCTGCACCTATCCTTAATTTCATAACCTGTTCCTTTACTGTTGTTTTTCTCCTGATGTAGCTATGCAGCAATTTAGCTGAGTCTTTGCCTTGCTTGCGATGTCATTTTCGTATTGCGTTTCTGCCTCTTCTTCTAATCTTAACATATTCCTTCCTGGCACTCTGGTATCTTTCTCTGCNCCCCCCTTCTAATTCTCCCACGCCTGCTGTAAGAGTCATGTCCACTATCCCGAGCGTTCTCTACATTGCAGGCAATCAATTGAACATATGTGGGAGAGAACAGTATTCTCGAAGAGCCGAGAAATTTGCGAAAAAGAACATTTTGGCCTGTGGGATAGGCCCTTTAGGGAGCCAATATGGCGCTGGCAAGTCTGTTCTCCCGCCAAAACTGTGTGACGTCAGTGGCGCCAGATTGGTCACCGTCAGCGACATGGCACTGGGAGCCAATGAAAACCAACTTTGGGAAAAGTGACGTCACATAGGCAGGGGGGAGTCCAGCCGTGGTGGACGCCTTGGCGATATCAGTCTTTCACGACACGTCCGAGAGGTAGGACGCGCGATCGGTCGTCCTGTCAGAGTGACGGATTTACCGAACTCCGGTGGATGTAAGCGTCTCCAGTTGTTGGCACGCACTCTGTGAGGTCTTCCTGCAACCCAGATGTGGCTCAGATAAGGAATTGACAGAATATTGAGCAACAAGTGCTCAGGGGACAGGTGCGTTGCAAGAAGTGGGCCGGGCATCGACGTGTGTCGTCGTTGGCAGTTCACCAGTATAAGAGACAGCTTAGTGGCCGGGCCACCCACCGTGAGTGAACCGGTTGACAGCCTTGTCAACCAGGTTGAACGTGTGATCGACGATCCTGTCAAGTTTGACAGTAACCCCACCTTCGTGGAACCCTACAAGTCAACAGTTGGATGCAAGCACGTCGAGAAGTCTTCCCAAATACCTAGCGATATATCTAGACGACGAGGGAATTGACAGTGAAGTGAGCTTCAAGTGCTCTGAAGTCGGGTGCTGTGTGTGTGGAGCTTAAGCAGTATCGTCTGGGACGGCTGATAACTTCACAGTGACTTCGTAGTGGTGAGAGGCAGTTCTCTGGGAGTACAGTGACAAGGACTAATTGGGAAACGTACGACGACCGCCGAGACGTAGGCTGGCTGCCGTAGTTGGGAGGAAAGTTGACGGCCAGGAGACCGACTTCAACCCTGCGACGTACTGTAGAGGAAGGAGCACGGACCTGCAGTGTACAGAAGCGGCGAGACGCGACATCCTAAGGCGTGGGGCTTGTGTTTCTGGATGGTGAACGAGGCGAGAGCCTGGACCAGGAGCTACAACCCAACTGTCATCCTAGGATAGGTGAAGTAGGTGTTTACAGTTACCCTCCCATTTCCCCTTTAGTTAGCTAATATTTTCTTGTCAGGATATTTTATATGTCGTGAGCAAGTCTCACTTGAGTTTAAGTCACAGAGTGCACAGTATGTGGTGAGCCTGCCCAGAGCGCTCACAGTATCAGTTTACATATATATCTATGTGTGGGTGTGTGCAAGCACCAAGATTCATCAGAGAATTTACTGTGACTATTATTAATTTACAGTGAGTATTATTATTATATATATATATTGGTAGTAAACCAGATATTGGTGTGTTGATCTCTATAATCTATTGATATAAATGCCTGTGGATTGATCTCTATAATCTATTGATATAAATGCCTGTGGATTGATCTCTATAATCTATTGATATAAATGCCTGTGGATTGATCTCTATAATCTATTGATATAAGTGCCCGTGTGTTGATCTCTATAATCTATCGATATAAATGCCTGTGGTTGATCTCTATGATCTATTGATATAAATGCCTGTGTATTGATCTTCATGATGTATATATATATATGCCTGATTTGATTACTGATTATATATGACATGACTGTGTACTGAATAATATCATATACGTGAAGTGATTGCCAGTGATATCTCTTTAGAGAAAGTATAGATATAAAGAAAAGTTCAGTGATCAAGTGAGTGCATTCACAGTAAATATTATTAAGAATAGAGTAATCTTTTGGTACGGTGAAAAGTCACTGTGAGAGTATTGTGAATAAGATGTTGATCGTGAGGCCAGTGAAATCATAAGTAAGCCATGTGAATGTTGAATAGTGTTTTGGAAAAAGTTAAATAAACGGGGATCGTGACAGAATTAGAAAACAAGTACTAGTCTGTTCCCACGATCGCGAGGGTCCCGGTCAGCTGACATTCTGACAGGTGACGCGTGGCGCTGCCGATGTTACCATATCGGTGCGCTCTAGAATATTATGCTATGAATGGAGCAAATGTCATATATTATTCCTGATACATTGATGCATATATATTTCTCGTTGTCTTTTAAGTAAAATACCAAAACTCTTTGGTGTTTGATATCATCCCCTCCATTTATCTTGTGACCGTGTAATGATGTAAAGCAGAGTGACCTGCCTGATACCATATTACTGGAATTTGCTCTTGCCACAATGCACCTGACCACTGCAGTGTTACTGGACACCTAAAAAAAACAGTTGGCGACCTTGAAGGCTGTGTAAGAGTTCGGTGTCGGGGCGGGCCACAGATTGAGGGAACGATCTGTGCCCTCACTCATCTTGCAATTTAAAGGCCGATTGTGAGACCGACTGGGGTACTCTCCGAGGCCAGCAGTGGAGCCTAGAGGATCGAGGGAAGACCCGCCGAACGACGTGAGTAAGGGTTATTGTGGAGCAACCACCTGGAAAGGAGATCCAGTCTACTGTTGCTTTAACCCTTCTCTAACGAGAACACCGTGAAACCCCGACAATATATATATATATATATATATATATATATATATATATATATATATATACATATATATATATATATGTCGTACCTAGTAGCCAGAACTCACTTCTCAGCCTACTACGCATAGCCCCATTTGCCTAATAAGCCAAGTTTTCATTAATTAATATATTTTCTCTAATTTTTTCTTATGAAATGATAAAGCTACCCATTTCATTATGTATGAGGTCAATTTTTTTTTATTGGAGTTAAAATTAATGTAGATATATGATCGAACCTAACCAACCCTACCTACCCTAACCTAACCTATCTTTATAGGTTTCGTTTGGTTAGGTAGCCGAAAAAGTTAGGTTAGGTTAGGTTAGGTAGGTTAGGTAGTCGAAAAACAATTAATTCATGAAAACTTGGCCTATTAGGCAAATTGGACCTTGCATATTAGGCTGAGAAGTACGTTCTGGCTACTAGGTACGACATATATATATATATATATATATATATATATATATATTATATAATATATATATATATATTATATAAATAGTCGCTGGAGCAAATCTAGCTTCGATAATTCTCCCTTGGACAGCTGTGTTATAGGAGTAAAGTGCTTCCGTTATCAACACGCCACTACGTCTACTATCACGGGAAGAGTCTTTTATGATTTCTATAGTATCTAGATTATTAGAGGCCTTTAATTTTAGATTTAGAATATATTCTGGTTAGGACACGAGACAGTGGCAAAACCAAGGAAAATATTCCTTGGTCCTTATCTCATAATCAATATACCAATATTTACTCTGATAAAGCTGTCATATTAAGATTACTGCTATTATTTGTAAGTGCCCTTTGACAGGTGGAACAGAAGAGGAAGAAGAATTAACACTAGTTACCTACTTCATCAGTACATGATGCTGATGCCAGCCTCAACCACGAGGATTATTTGGTGCGATCATCCTTGTTCACATCTGGCGGACAAGGCTCAATATATACAAGATAAGCTGTAGTTGTGTTAATTTTAATTAATAACATATGTAATCTAATACTGTAGTGAATGTTTACTAACCAATAATTTTTATTGTTGACCACATATAAACCTTTAATCAGCCCCAGAATGTATAAGGAAATCGATTTGTGGGAATTTTAAGAAATACAGAGCGCTTTCAAGATTAAATGACTTGCTATCGAAAAATATATATTAACGTAAAATATAATTTGCTAAATCTATATAAATAAAAATGTAAATGTTCAAAATCGCTGACGTTCGAAAGTTCTTCACCAATTGCTTTGAAATTTTCACACAACATTCCACTCGCAACCGCGCCAGGTTTTTATGTACATACTATATAGATGTCACGTCTGTTACTGGGAAAAACATGCTTTTTTTGAAAAACTTTGTTTTGCATGTGAGGAAAATCTTCGAAACCTCTGTACCACTTGCTTTGAAATTTTGATACAACATTGCATTCGAATAGGTGCATGTTTTTATATACCAACTATATACATGCCTCACCTGTGACAAGAAAAAAACATGCTTTTTGAAAAACAGCGCCATCTGTTGGACGTAAGAGCAACACACCCTATAATCTCTAAAAGTTCTTCACCGAGTGCTTTGAAATTTTGACACAACGTTCCATTTGAATACGCACGTGTTTTTATATACCTACTATACTGATGCCACACCACATAAAACATGCTTTTTTTGAAAAACAGCATCATCTGTTGCATGCAAGCGCAACACACGCTATGCTAAATATGTTACGATTCCATTTCAATGTTTCCGATTTCATTGATAAATTTAATTTTCATAGATTTTTATTTATTTTCATTTTGATTTAATTATTTTGTGTGACATTACGTTGGTATTGAACTGTGTTGTTGACCATACCATTTGTTTTGTGAGTATAGTTTATTTTTTATTGTTTCATAGTTTTTCATATCTTTTTTAACTGTTTTTCTTATATTTCGATGATGGAAACATCAGATCATTTGGAAATGCATTGGGCGAGGGAGTGGGGAAGACGAGGGAACGGGAGTGAAAGATGATGGGGACGAGGGGACGGGGGAGTGGGAGATGGTTGGGAGTACGAGGGAATGGAGGAGTGGGGAATGTTTAGGAGGACGAGGGGATGATGGAGTGGGGGATGGTGGGGAAGACAAAGGGGCAAGGGAAGGGGGAATGGTGAGGAGGACGAGAGAACGTGGGAGTGGGAAAGGTTGGGAGGACTAGGGGACAGGGAAGTGAGGAATGGTTGGGAGGACTAGGAGGAACGTCGTCCCTTTCGACGATAAACGACCACTTCCGTGGGTCAATCTGTCCGTAGCCACGTCGTGACACTCCTTCAGCACATCTTTCCTTACGTTTCCGGCGACTCCGGATATTTATCAAGGCAGCTCTTTTTTTTTTTTTTTTTATTTTTATATATTCAAGCCTTCTTACATTCTTGTACAGCCACTAGTACACGTAACGTTTCGGGCAAGTCCTTAATCTTATGTTCCCTGAAATCCGACCCCCACAAAGAATCGTTTTTACAATCAAGTACCCATTTACTGTTGAGTTAAACAGCGGCTACAGTTAAGTATTTGCGCCCAGTAAAACCTCCCCCGCCAGGATACGACCCAGCACAAAGTGCTCGCGGAACGCCAGGCGAGTGTCTTACCATTATGCCACGGAGACTATTGTTGCTGCTAATACAGTCTTCTTAGACGTTCCCGCCTTGACGTAAGTGTGGTTCGGTCCGTCTCGCGGGTCAACAATCGCAGAAACAAGCTCGAGAAACGGGAAAAGCCACAGGCGTGACGGCTCACTTGCATTCAGGAGGTGAAGTGACGATTTTCCCACCGGCGACGGCTCCCTTGGCGTGACGTCACCGTCTTCCACAACGGTGACTGGTCCAGCCTTTCTCTCCGTTTCGTTTCGATTCTTCCTCCTCACAATTTTATATTGACTCACAATATCAACATTAATTATTCCCTACATTATTTTGTCATATCTATCTCCACAGTTTATACATAAGAACGTGAAAACATTTGGAACAGATTAAGGGTTTGCTATCCGGAGCAGAAATTGGTGATTTAGTAAACAACATGAATGATATTATGGCTGGAAATTGGGAAAAAAAAACATTATTTGTAACAGTGCCTGTGGAAATAATGTAGGACGAGTTAGGATTGAGGCCCTGATTCAGAGGTTTAATACAGTCATAGAATTAGTCAGGAGCAAGTTGCCCGATCACATGTGGCATTCTTCCAAGAAAGGGAGTTGGAAATGAATAGTTGTCGAGGGCACTTGGTGTCAATTGCCAACTGGACAAATATTGTAAATCAAATGCAATATCCTTCATTGACAACTGGGAACACTTTTATGGAAGGAATGACATGATGCTCGGGATTGCGTGCATTTATCTAGGGCTGGGGTAGTTGCTGTTGCCAACTCCTGGTATCCTGTGGTTGGAGGGGTTTGTTATGGTATAAAATGTTAACAGATAGTGGTAGGGAATTAATATGGAGAAAGGAGGCAATAGAAGTATGTGATGGGGGGGGGGGGGGGAGGGAAATGGCAAATGAAAAGGGAAGGAGAATGGCTCCAAATTAACAATACACTTAAGGTATATTACACAAACAGTAGGAGCCTAAGAAACAAATTAAACGATTTAAATGCTTTTGTTTGCACAGAAAAAAGATATAATTGCACTTACCGAAACTTGGATGAATGTAGAAAACAGAGAACTATTAGATTAATATCGATAAACGGATTTAAACTACTTCACACAGATAGATATATTAGATGACGGGGGGGGGGGGGGATTAGCCATATAAGTTAGGGGAAAATTTGATATGTAGTTTGAAAGAGGGAATCAAAACTGAGCCACACACAGAAACTATTTGGATAGAATTAAACAAAAAAGCTAGAAATCTTATAATAGGACGCCTCAAACCTTAGAAAGAATCGAAGCAAAGCATTTGTGGGATGAAATATCTAGAGAATCTAAGTCAAACAGTATTTGTGTCACGGGTGACTTTAATTTTAGTAGAATAAACTGGAATAACAGACCATGAAATAATGAAGAAGAAGATTTTTTAGAATTAATTGATGATTGCTTTCTTAAGCAACATATTAAGGAACAAATGCAAGAAAATAATATTTGTGATTTAGTGTTAACTAACAGGGAAACGTAAATTAATGACATCGAAATAGGGAGTGAGCTACGGAACGCTGATCACAATGAAATCAAATTTAGCATAGACTGGAGTAGATTTGTGGGATAAAATTCTGTTAAAGTGCCAGATTTTCGAAAAGCTGATTTTAATGGCCTAAGAATTTTTTTGGGTGAAATAGATTAGAAAGTCCTGGGCAGGTGGGGTGGGCCGGTCTATCAAGCAAATGCAAACATGTTAGTTGAATACTAACACTAACTAACATTAAAATAGCTTAGTGAGTCATTCAAAGAGATTGGGATTTCGTGACTTCTCATAGAAAATGGGACATTTGCCTTGTCATCAGATCTTCATTAATCTATAAAACAATCTTAAAACAAGCAATCCGATGACTGTATATGATAAAAAACGCCTAGTGTCTCATAGAATAATTTACAAACAAAAAATTAAATAAATGTCCCTCCTGTTGAAATGAAACTCGAATAATTTTTGGAAGCGTCCAAGCGGGGAGAGGAGGAGGAGGACGCCACTTGCACAGAGACTGGCACGTCGTCACCAGTAAGGAAACTTCTCCGTGAGACACAGGCTTCGCAGAGCTGCCATTCATCGAATACCACGAGTTATTTGGAGCCACACTGCATAGCCACCTCACCACTTGTTGAAAAGAACCGTGTTTCAATTTGACCTCTTACTAGATCAATTCAGTCCAGATAATATAATTTCGGTTACAAGACACGCGAGATACCCAAACAGGTGAGCTTCTCACATTTATCTTATAATACCCAATGTCTTGTTATATCTGTTATGGGTGTTATTGCATCTTTTACGGTGTACTGATCCAGCAGGTAAACTGTTACGACTTAAATCATTGGCAACGAGTCATTTGGTTCTACACCAAAGATGCCCTGACGCCATATTGGCTCGACCACTGGACTAACGGATTACTTGATCAGGACATGTGCAACGCTTTTTAAATAAGCAATTTCTACATAACAGCTAAGCTATGTTTACTTTTTTAAGTAACCTATTTTTAATTAGTAGACTAACCCTTCGTAATGTAATTAAACCAATCGATTAATTTCGATTAGGATATCATTAGTAAAATTCCCAAATATATGAAGGGAGGCTCGTAGCAGGATAAAATAGAAAATACAGTCCACTTAAATTAAAATATAAATAATTAAGAAAAAATAATAAATTAGATCTATATAAATAAAAATATAAATGTTCGTTTGTTCAAAATCGCTAATCTCCAAAAGTTCTTCATCAATTGCTTGGAAATTTTCACACAATGTTTCATTCACATCCGAGCGGTTTTTTTTATATACGCTATATAGATGTCATGTCTGTGACGGGGAAAAAAAAACTGCTTTTTTTTAAAAAAAAAAAAAAAAACTGTGTTTTTCATGTGAGGGAAATCTTTGAAACCTCTTTACCGATTGCTTTGAAATTTTGATACAAATTGGATTTGAATAGGCGCGTATTTTTATATACGTACTATGTACATGCCTCACCTGCGACAGGAAAAACATGCTTAAAAAAAAACAGCTCCATCTGTTGGACGTAAGAGCAACCATAATCTCCTAAAGTTCTTCAGCG
>WNGS01000337.1:12142923-12161001 GCA_020271785.1 Procambarus virginalis | reverse complement strand
GAGTACATTCTAATATAACAAATTTAAATACTCCTAACAAAGCTCTAGAATGTAGTAAAATCTTATAAATTAATTAGATCGAATAACAATGACTCAAAATGGATAACTATAGGTATAAAGCACCTTATACACGTAAAGAAACCTTTATACGAAAGGATGAAGAATGGTCAATCAATCTGGAACAAGAATTTGTCCAACTGCTTACAAATGTTAAAAAAAATAAATGAGGAAATAAAAAAAAAAAAAATGTAAAGTTCGTAGAGCAGGGCAAGCAAAGTCAAAACCTGAAAGTTTTTTTCAGGTACATCAAACAAAGATTTGGGAAGAGACAGGTACATTTAAAAGTGAAACGATGTATTTGCCAGGATGATTAAAGAATGCAAATAAGAGCTTTGTGAGCATCTGTCTAGCATATTCAAATAATCATTAGAGACAGAGAGAGTGCCGGAGTCATGGAAAGCTGCTAATGTGGTACCAACTTTTAAGAAAGGTGATCACATACGTTAAAATATGGGACAATTTGCTTAGCGTCTATTGTGAGAAAATTGCTTGAATCTATAATTGCAAAAGCCATGCATCTACCTGTTGAAAAATAAAAGTGAACTAATAGATGTTCTAGGTTTTACTAAGGATCATTAATGTTTGACAAATTTATTATCATTCTATTCCAGCAAAATTGACGCAGTTGATAGTGAAAAGGTTTGTGACGTTGTGTTCCTTGATTTTAACATACAACTTTTGATACAGTGCCAAATGGAAGATTGATTAAAAAGATACAGGCTCATGGTATTGTGGGGTGCTTTATTAAGTTGCATTTGGGCATGGCTATACCAAAGCAAACAAAAAGTTAGTATAAATGGAGTTGAGCCAGAGTGGTAAAATATTGTAAATAGAGTGCCTCGAAGCTCTTTCCTGGGACCTCTGTTATTTGTAATATATATAAAATGACTTAAATTTAGGTATGAGAAGTAATATTTGCAAATTTGCCAAAAACCGGGAGGGAAATAACACGGAAAAAGACTTCGTATAATATTTGATGTATACATATATTTTTGCATTAAATTTTACAATTTGTTTATATTAAATCAAACCAAAATTATACTTATAATGAAAGCTTTATCTAATAATATTAAAATACTGGCATATAATCAGTAATTTTGCGAAATAACATTTGTATAAAAACGTTATTCTCATGTACATCTTATCTTTTATCAATGACAGTATGATTATTATTGTATCTTAACAATAGAATACAATAATAATTATATTATTGTATCTTAACAACAAGATACAATAATAATCATAAGTCGCAATAGCCAAACTGCAAAAACAGCTTGTGTAGTTCACAGTCAGTCTTGTCTACGTGTGTGCTAGTCACATACTCTCTGCTGTCAACGTTGCTATTGCTGACGATGCTGGCGTTCTCTCGCATGAACTCATAGTCATAACTTGTGTTGCTGTAGTGCCCACTACTGCTGTAGACTCCACTCATGGTCACACCATAACTGTCATTGCTGCTATCTCCAGTGAAGGAGTTCTTCCATGCAACAATGTCAGCTTGGAGAGCATGCAGGCGACTATAGGAGCCGTGGTCCAGAGGGCAGCGCGTAAAGGGGTCCAATGGGGAGGACATCAGCAGTAGGTGGACCAGCATAGACTCGTCCACCACCATCATTGGACGATGCAAAAGCTCCGGTGCTTCCATGACTTGTTGTCGTCACGTGTTTTGTCACGAACGTAACCCGGTCAGTCCTTCGATCGACTCTTTACAGGGCTATTGGCAATTAGAATATGCAAGCAGTAATCCGGTCTTTTACTACACTGCTTGTTAATGTGAAGCCAGCAGCTCAATGGGATTGAGCGCATGCTACAACTCGTAGCAAACAGGCCTGGTAATACGCTTGTAATGTTATCCCAACGTAGTTAACATCCATAAGTTAATCTTCTCAAGTAGTCTCGGTAAATCACACAAAGACATGAAGCTCTCATTGCAACAAAAATGTTTGTATATGTCACCAAGCTGAAGCAAGCTACGGCTGCCGCCCAAGTCCAGGACTTCATAGCCCTGCCATGAGTGGGTGCTTTAGGTCACCAAGCTACTGCACACATAAAAAGAAACGGTATGCAAACCACAACGATACCGTTGTAACACATTCAAAGAACGTTGAATAATATCTCCACGTGAATGCTTTCGATTATTTGCCCATACAACTGCGCAATGTGTTGAAAAATGTCATACTCTCTGTCCAATCTCTAATCACATAACCTTGGATGGTGGCACGTGCTGCGGCAGCAATCGCCATTGAGTGTAACCATATTTATTAGGCCTCCAGTACCTGGATAAAAAGAGTAACACCGAAGCCTCGTCCGTGAGTCAGGGGATCGAAGTAATGCGCCATCCTGGATGTGCTCTTGACTACAAATCGTCTTCAGCCCCAACTTGAAGGCCGCGAGTTATATCCCGCATGTACTTCTCTGGACACAATGGCAAATACAGCGAAACATATTCTAAGCGCAGACTAATGCGGTTTGGGACACAATTTGGTTATCAGTGAGCTCTTCAAGCCCCGTGTCCTTCAAGAATCGGAATATAATCAGATCTGAATGCATGTTTGTTTTATGGACGCCAGTGACTGACAAGATTAATGATGGCCCAGAAGACGTTCTCCCATCGTCCCGTCATCTTGACCGGTTCAGTCAGTTCTCATAGCCTGAAGGCAATTGTTTGTGTTCCAAGACGATCCTTCTTGACGAGTACCATCGGTATGGGCGCCATACGATATCATCAGGATTTGCTCAATACTTGTCCATAAATTCAACAACATATAATCAACAGAGATTTTAGTCAGGTCGCTCATCGACACGGCTGAGAGGAAAGAGTGAAAAATAGGAATGACATCTTCGTTGTTGTTCATCCTGGATTATTTGATATTCTCAAGAGCAAGACTCAAACTTTTTCTCCCTGCCGTTGTTGTTGTTGTTTAAGATTCAGCTACTGCGAACAAAAAGTTCCAGACAGCACTATGGTGAACCCGTAGTGGACTTACCTGGCGCAGGAGCGTAACTGATCCCTGCCTGTTGTTGTTGTTGTTGTTTCAGATTTAGCTACTCAGACCGAAGTGTCCATGTAGCACGGGATATGGTGAGCCCGTAATTGAGTTCGGTTATTCGCGATAACCTTATGACTCTGATATTTGGGTCAAAATTTTAAATGGAGGAGGGGATTCCTCCTTTTTCCTGTTTCTTTTTCGCTTCTTTTCTAGTGCACTGGTTTTAGTCTTGTTTAATAACATTATCTTGGTGGCGGATGTAGATGCAGAATGCTCACTAATGAGTCCCATTCCTCAATGGCTTTTCTAATCATTGTAGTCGCTGTGGAATGTGCATCTAATGCAGCTGCTGTCGTTGAATTAATGTTGAGTTTGATGCGCAGGGCTTCAGTAGCTTCACATTCCAGTAAGTAGTGCTATAGTGGCGCCTCTGCTTCTGTTCCACATATGTGACACTCTTTAACTATTGGGTTCATTACCTCCCAGCAGCACTTGTAACCAAGTCTGAGTCTGTGTATGACTACTGCAATGTCTCTGGATATCTTTTTATGAGGCTTGAATAGTAGTGCTCAGTGGCTTGTTCGTGCGACGTTGGTGGTTGGGAGTAATTTTTTTCTTGATTTGCTCCTTAATCTGTGAAAAACTTGAGGTATTTGAACCTGTACAACAGGTAGAGCAGTGGCAGTTTTTGCTAGTGAGTCTGCCTTTTCATTACCATCTACGCCAATGTGACTTGGTATCCAATTTAGAGTGACTGACAGCCCTAGATTATGAACTTCTTTTTCCTATATGTTGGATTTCTGTGAGGAGTTGTATATTATCTCTGTGTTGACTGGATAACAATGCCTGGAACTAAGATTTAGAGTCGGTATGAATGATGACGTCATGTAAATTATTCTCAATTGTATAGTTTATGGCCTCCTTCAGGGCATAAATTCTGTTTGCAATGTTGAGCACCCACTATTCATGCTCCCAGTAAGCTTCATAGTTGCTAGTGTAAACTGCTGCCCCAGCAGAACCTCTTTCTTGATCACTGATCTGTCTGTGAAGATGTGAGTCGTTGTAGGTCTTGAGATGGTTTCCATTTATTGTTCTTTGACTGCTTTGAGCCTCTGCAAGTCACATGCCGATTCTTAAACTGGTAATCCTTCAATATTATCTTTAGACTCGATTCTTCCCATGGAGGAGGCTGCCGAAAGTGTTGATATGGTCTATCTTCCCCTTTGTTTTTAATGGTCCATTTCAAGTCCACTTTCTCTAGAATCTTGACCAGATTATCCGTCCATGCACTTATTCTATCTTGAAGGTTTCTCTGAAGTGATCTGTGTATAATATCTTTGACTGACAGTCTGGCGGTGGTTCCAACAAGTTTTGCTGTTATGGTGGCTATCCTTTGTTTGATCTTGTTTTCTAATGCTGGTAAGTTGGTTTCCATTCTTAGATTCTCTCGACGCGTCCATATAGGTGCTCCGAGCATTGTTCTGAGAGCATCATTTTGAGGCACTTCCAGTTTCTCCCATTGGTTATCACTGAGAGATGTAAGAGCAGGAGCAGCATAGTCAATGAGTGACCTAACTGCTTGAACGTAGTACATTTTGAGTACTGGTAGAGATGCACCATCTCTAAGACTTGTCTGGGAGCGAAAAGCTGAGTTTTTTACTTTACAACGCTGCCGAACATATTCAACATCTTGAGTGAATTTCAACTGGCTGTCTATTATAACTCCTAAGTATTGAAACGAGGTAACCCACTCAATTTTATGTCCTTGTATTGCGAGACTGATGTCTTGAGTTCTCATTTTAACAGCCATTGCTTTGGTTGTATTGCTGTTTATTTTCACTGGTATGCATTCCACTTCCCTGCTGATATTATCTAGGCATTTTTGTGAATGGTTCCTTGCGCCTTTGCCATTGATGATGACTTTGCTACAAAGTCGTCAGCATAGTGTCAGGGTTCACCCTCTTAAATTCCTACCTGTGGTTGGGGTTGCTCCCATGGGTCTTAGCTCCTCAGTTCCTGGTGCCACTGTCTGCCCCGGGGCTCCCCCCAGTCGGCCAAGGGGTGGCCTTATACACCACTAGCGAGTGGGGAGGATCAAGCCTCCTATAACTCACCTGAACCTGCCCGTCCTGACTCTGATAGGTTCTCTCTTTAATATCTGGTCTGCTCTGAGGTCATCAGCTCGGTGTTTAGACTCGTGTCCCAGCGACACGTCAGTGGTCTTATTGGTTATCTTAATCAAGGATGCAATATCTCGTGCAGTGCAAGGTGTCATAAATGGTATCACTCAAAAAATAGCCCTAGAGAATGGAGCCTCATTTAAACTATATCAGTTAGTTTAAAAGTTTCCTGAAGAAAAGGCATATATATACATATAAATTGCATAAAGAAAGGTCTATAAGTGGAATCGTCCACTGGTGGCAACACTCCTCACGACACGTCTCTGGCAACACGGTCAGCTGACTGGGTTCACTCCTAAAGCAGCGGGCACACGCCTCGCACCTCTGGCAACACGATCCGCTGACGGCTCCAACTGTCAAAACGGACAGGGCTTTCCCCGCCTCTGGCAACGCGATAAGCTGGGTGTTTCAGAGTTCGTTGCTGGCTCCTTGCAAACCAGCTACTACCTCCAGGATCACTAATGTCACCACATCAACATATTTATGTTCACACCATCGTACTCAAGGGAGCCGGTCGGCCGAGCGGACAGCACGCTGGACTTGTGATCCTGTGGTCCCGGGTTCGATCCCAGGGGCCGGCGAGAAACAATGGGCAGAGTTTCTTTCACCCTATGCCCCTGTTACCTAGCAGTAAAATAGGTACCTGGGTGTTAGTCAGCTGTCACGGGCTGCTGTCTGGGGGTGGAGGCCTGGTCAAGGACCAGGCCGCAGGGACACTAAAAAAAAAAAAGCCCCGAAATCATCTCAAGATAACCTCAAGATAGAAGAATCATCAAGCCTACATGAGCTCTTGGCTCCTAGCCTATCACTCTGTCACTTAGACAATAAAATGATAAGTAGAAATGTTCATAATATATAAAATACCCTTGCTCGCCTAGATCAAAGGGGTAAAGGGAGGGAAAATTATCTACCTTACTTCATTCCAACCACGAAGACGACTCATCCTCTGTTGAGGGATGTTGAGGTTCCTGGTCCTGACTTCTGGTCTCCCGACGATCAGTTCCCACACACACAAGTTCCTCCATCGCCCTTGTGGTATCGCATCCTCCCCGTACTCACTCCCGACAGGATCGGCCTCCATCCTCCGGGGTACTGGAGACAGGTACCTGCGCCTTCGTGTCCTCCACTCTCACTGGCACTGTCGGCACCTTACAGTCCAGCACAGCTTCCCCTTGCCTCACTGCCAGTAGATTCGGCCAGGGCGTAGCTTTTCGCTTGATGTGTATAACGTGGTCCACTGGGCGTCCCAGAAATCACCAGCCCCAACGTTCCCTCTGCTGCAGACTCTTGATAGAGTTCTTGGCTCTCTAATCCGGCCCGTCCTCGCTTCTGGGCACTCCACGGAAGTTGGATGGCCTCCCAGACTGTCTGCAGTATCAAAACAAAGCTTAAATCTACTGGAAAGGGCTCTCTAGCCTCTAGATCCGGAGCTCACTCGAGCGCATCCTCACTCTAGGGTGGCTCGTGACATACTCTCTCCCACCCAGGCGCCGGCAGCCCCGAGAGCCCTCCACCTCGTGATGTCACACCGCCCGAGAGCTCTCGTCATTGGTCACTTCCGGCACGTGACCTCACCTGGCCAATCAGGTGCCGGGAGGTGTCACGACGTCTTGGCGGGAAACAGGATGGCTCGGCACCGTCTTGTGCCCCAAAAGGGCATAAGCCCCTTGCATTATCAAACTTAACTGGCCATTTTACAGCCAGCATAATCACGCTCCACGCTTTCTTACACATGAAAATGTTCCCTGAACATCAGAGAATACTTAGGTTATGGAGATATGACTCTTTTAAGCTGGGAAGGAAGAAATATAAGGGTGGGACACCGTCACAATAGTTAAGCAGTTTGGCTTTTGGTAACTTGAGCTTCATGTATTGTTCCATGAGACAGTTGAAGAGGAATGGGCTTAGTATTCCTCCTTACGGAGTTCCATTTTCCAGCCTCTTTGAGGTCGATGTTTCTCCTTGGAATTTGACTTTAGCTTCTCGTTTAAGCAGGCTTCCTTTGGCAAAGGCAAGAGCATGTCCTTTGATTTCCATATCCACAAGGCAGCACAGTGTAGCTGGAGCACTGGCTAACTCGAAGGCTTTTTCGTAGTCTAGAAAAATAAGGATTCCAGGTTTGTCATTGATTTGATCCAGAAGGGAGGTATGGCGTTCTGTTGTTCCAACACCTGTTCTGTAAGCAAACATATTTTGGTGTAGTGGATTGGCTTTCCATTAAATTCTATTAAGAGCCATTCTTTCTTCGGTTTTGGCCAGACAGTTTGTTAATGAGTTGGGTTTTGGATTTCCTGGGTTTTAGGTTTTGGAATGAGAACTATAATTGCACTGTTCCAAGAGAGTGATCGAGTTCTTGTCACCCATACTCTGTTGATGAGATTCAAGAAGGCTTCTTCACCCTTTTCTCCTAGCTTGGCCAGCATGTTGTTAGTGATTTTTGTCCTCGCGTGGAGCTGTATTTTTAGTTTTCTTTGTAGCGCTTCTGAGTTCTTTCAGATTGAAAGGTTTGTCTAGTTCGTCAGGTAAGGCTAAAGCACCATCTATTTTTTTCCCATCTTGCTGCTTGAAGTCTTTGTTGGCGAGTCAGAGTTGCTTGAGGACGTTGAGTGGAACTGGCTCCTGAAGCAAATAGATTTGCAAACCTTTCTACTTTTTTGCTCTGGATGAACATGATGTGGTGGAGCAGGAGGCTATTTTCCTTTGGCCTTGTTGATCTGCCTCCAGATGTCATCCAAGCATTTGTGCTGATTTAGCTTGGCACAACACTCGAGCCATTTTTCTTCTTTGATTTTTGCTGTTTCTTCTTGCACATGATGTAGGATAGCTCTAAGAAGTCCAAGATTAGCTTTGGTTCTATCTCTCCTGAAATTCTTTCGTGCACAATTTAGTCTGTTATGTAGCTCTTTGATCCTATCACAGTAATACCAATGGTCCTTATGTTGTTGGGTAATTGTTTTCCTCTTCGGGATGCCATGATTTGCTGCTCTATGTATTGCATTTACTAAATCTTTTTCCATTTCTTCGGTGTTGTCAGGAGAAGTGTAGTTTTGGTGCCAAGTTTCGAGAGATTCCTGAAACTTCGTCCAATCTGCTTTGATAAAGTCCCATCCGGGCTTGGGAGCTGGAGGTTTGGGAGGTAGTGCTATATTAATAACTGTTTTTGTATCAAAGTGGTCACTAGTCAGTACATGGTCAACTGACCAATAACACAACTCATAAATACTGGTGGAGACAAACGTGACATCCTGCTTACCCCCCACCAATGTGGGTTGGTTCCGTCGAGTTAAGCAAACTGATTTCAGGCACTTCATCCAAAAGTGTTTAATATGTCTTCCGTTGGCGTCGGTTCTTGGTGAATCAAGTAATAATTCATTATGAACGTTGAAGTCGCCAGAGATGATACTAGGTGCTGTGACTGCTATTTCAAAGATTGCAGAGTGATCCATGTCGTGTTCTCTATGGCTTCTGTATACATTGAAGATGGACAGAATTGAGTTCCTCATAGTAAGATTAACTCCCATAATTTCGACGTTCTCACCACAATTAGGCAGGTCTGTGATTGCCGTGGCATTGATATGATTTTTTACTAAAATTGAAATGCCTCTGGTGCCACCTTGTGCCATAGGGCAGTGGAAACCTTGATATCTTGGGATATTGATATTTCTTTCAATTCTGGTGAGTGTTTCTTGAAGTAGAACAATATCAATGTTGTCCTTGAGAAACACTGCTCTGAGTGTTTGTGCTTTGTTTTTGAATCCTTGAGTATTTCATTTTATAATCTTGAGATTATCAATTATTCTGTTAGAGTTGAATCCATTGAGTCCATGGTAGTTCCTAAAGTGCTGATTTCCCCGACGGCTTGTGTTTTTCTTGGCTGGAGTGGAGACTGTCATTGGGTGCAGAAACAATTCAGTTACATCACCTTCTTCGACTTCTACTTCGTCAACCTTTTTGAGGTAGGGCTTGTAGAAGTGCGGAAGAAATAAGTTCAGTAGACTGTTTTTTGAACTTTGTTAACATTTCCTTCCATGACTGTGGGTTGGTCTGATTCAGTGCTTGGAATGCTTTGTCGAGCATCTTGCTGAAGGTCTCTGTCAGGGAGGCAATAATCGTTGGAACAGTTTCTTTTTCTTGGTTGGGTCCTAGCGTCTTTGCTACATCCAGCTACTGGGGGCATTTGATGATGTAGGGATCATCATTCGTGCTTGGGAGGTCTTGGAGGCAATAGTAGGTATATTCGTTTTGCTGCCCTGATCTATTCGGTTGTTGTTGCCTTGTGCAGTAGTGCTTTGTTTTCTCCAGTTATTGGAGGCCTAGTTCTTGCTCAGACTAGAAGGATTTGGTGCATTAGTCTGTTGCTGATTTGAATCTTCATTTATTCGGACCTGCCGAGGAGTGTACCACTGGCTTTTTACTGAGGGTCTGGTCGATTGTGGTCTAAAAGTTGTGACTTTGGGTTGCTGGGTAGATCCGAAAGCTTGTATTCTTTTTACCCTTTCTGGACATCGCTTGTTCCAGGCGTGATGTGTATCCCCGCAGTGTGGACATTTTGCTTTTGTTTGTTTGCCTTCTTTATGCAGATTCTTGCATATGTCGGTGTTGTGGAGCTCGCTGCATACTCTACATCGTTCCGAGCCTCTGCAGCCATCTTTATGGTGACCGAAGCGCTGACATCTGTAACAGCGCATGGGTTCTGGATTGTACAACCTTAGTCAGAATTGTCCATAAATCCCAGCATTCAGAGTGTTGATGTGAGGTCCTTTTATTGTTACGAGGACCTGTCTTGTTTCTACACTGTTCTGCTTACAACTTTCCGCCGTTGTGACATTTGGGAATTCTAAGAGTCTGTTTGCATGAACTTCAACCGGGAAATGTTGTTTAATTATTTTGGTGTTTTTTTTCCTCTGGTTTCAGTTGAACTAGGTCTTCTGTATTCGTGAGGTTTGTAATTATATTTGGATTAGCTGTGGATATGTTATATCTGCCTCTAATATCAGGTTTGGCTCTAAGATCTGATCCTGGAGGATCTTTTTCCAGTGTGGCAATGTAAGCATAAGTGGGACCATCTACTGTTTTTTTTGTTTTGAAGATGGTCCTTGGCATTGGTTTGGGGGCTGCTCTTGGGTTCTGGCTGACTTCTAAATTGGTTTCTTCGGTTCTTCTTCGTTTGTTTGCCTTTCCGTTTCTTACAATATGCCACGGTGGTTCAGTGAGAGTAAGGTTATCATCTGGTTAAATATTCCTGTCATCTTCAGCAATTTTCCTTGCTCTTGCTACGAAATCACTGTGTCCATCTGATGTTAATAATTTCAGAAGGATGGTTAGAAAAGTCATATCCCTGGAGGGACATGGTCGCACTGTACTAAATGAGGAACTGAGGAAGTGCCAGCTTGTCAGTGTGGTCACTGTGGTCTGGATAATAATGATTATCCACTGTGATGTGGATAATGATGATACACGTCTGACCGGGTCTCCTCTTATACTCTTTTGCCCTGCTTTAGTCCTCGGGTGCGGAAGGGGTGAGGCGTGGCAGTACACCTTCCCCACCCACCACACCTTCCCTCTGCAACTCGATTACGCTCATTCGTCACAGTCACCTGTCATCCATCTATCTGTCACCCATCTCCACTGATTGAGTGGGGGACCCTCTATATAATCTTGCTTCAAGAGGGAGCAGGTTAACAGGAAAACCACATCCGGCTTGCACACGTTTACCATGCAATTAATAACATTCATCCATCATGTTCATCCAACAGTCCCCCTTCTCAGCAAGAAAGGGGACGCTCTACACCACATAATCAACCATAAAACGACCTATTGATAACCGGATAACCACACTCTCGGGTCACACAATTATCACTCCTCACCCATCAGTCATCGATCTGTGGCTTGCACTGGTCCAAGAGCTAGAGACTCTAAAAACAATAGTTATCACCTAAAATCTCACATCGAGAGTGGGAAGGGAACCGGAACCCCCCCCCCCCCCCTGGGTCGCGAGATAAATCTGCCTCACCCGTTAGTCATCCATCTGTCATCCATCTCAGAAATGGCGCGCACAGGCTACGTCTCAATTCTCTACATCCCTCCTGGGCCGCTCCCCTCCCCTCCCTCCTGAGCCGCTCCCCTCCCCTCCCTCCTGGGCCGCTCCCCTCCCCTCCCTCCTGAGCCGCTCCCCTCCCCTCCCTCCTGGGCCGCTCCCCTCCCCTCCCTCCTGAGCCGCTCCCCTCCCCTCCCTCCTGGGCCGCTCCCCTCCCCTCCCTCCTGAGCCGCCTACCAACCTGACCGGTTAATTTCCCTCCCCTTCCACCTGAGAAGCCTCGTCCTCCCTCCCTACCCACCTTACCGGCTTCCCTTCCCTCCCATTCCCCAGACGTAGAACATTGGTCACAGTTCAATCAAAGAGTAAGTGCCAAGTCCACTAGCAATTGCTCCTTGAAAGATGACTCCCTACCACCCCCCGCCATCCAACCCCCCCACCTCCACCCCTAACTTATTCCCCGCATCTTCCCTTCCCCAGGGATACAAATTCATGTAAGGGACCGACTAAACAAAGCCAAAGCAGCATTAGGAAAACTGAGAAGATTCCGAAGCCTCAGTACTAACATTCAGATCCACCTAAATAAGGCTCTAGTTCGGCCGCATCTAGAGTATCCCCAGTACCACTACACACCATAAAGAGAACTAACATGCAGAAACTGCAAGCAGTACAGAATAAGGCGCTAAGGAGAGCAGCAAAACACCGTCCACCATATGATCAGACAATCCAGGAGCTCCATGAACTCCTGAACATACAGCCACTAAACATCAGACTGCAGCACCAAGCCATCAGGGTGTGGAACACCATCGAAATGTTAGAGGACCCAATGTTAGAAAGATTACTCCAAGATGAGACGCCCCGCTCCCACAGCTGGTGGCCCAAGAGCCTCGATTCTCTGGATGAAAACCCCGCCCCACAGTATATAATCCCCAGATATACATGAGAGTATAGGAATAGTTCATATATGAGTATGTATGAACAACCCAACAAATAATAACGTGAATGTATGAACAACTCGATAAATAATAATAAAAACAAAGAGCCTTTAACAGAACAATATGTGTGGAAGCATCGGAGTGTGTATATATGAATGCTACTCAGTATTCATCTATAGACATCCATATATGGTGAAACACATGTGAAGAACCTCTCTCACACTCACAGCTCCCTGACAAGAGGGAGCCAGCTTAGCTTAGCTGCCAACACCCACACATCGTGTCAGCAAGGCGGACAGCCCGCCTGCTTTCATACCTCTCACTGTATTTCCCACTTCTATACTTCCCTTCACCTATGCCTCTCCTTTCTCTTTACTCCCCCCCCCCCCAAAAAAAAAACTTCNAAACCTTAGGAGAATTTCCTACTTCCTGACTCGCCCCACAATGACTACCTTAGGACCTTTAACTTACTGTTTTGGGGAAAAATAATATTTTATTTTATTTTTTTCATTTTCAAATCACGTCCATTTTCGGTCATACGGGCAAACGGCCAAATTCAGACTTAATTTGTAAGATGACCGGGCAAGGCTGCCAGGTGGCCTATGTCGCCTCTTGATGGTGGAGATCCTCCCACTGTCTTGCTCGAGGTTACTTATGTGTCATTTTCCTCCTCTTTAAAAGTATCCAAGTTTGGTTTGGTTACTCCTAAAGTGTCTTTATAATGAATTTGTTTTTTATTAATAGATTTAAGTAATTCGCAATGAGGTGTTCCTGAATATTCTAGTTTTAAATCCATCAATGATTCGCTTATGAAAACAGATAAAACATATTTCCATCGGTAATCTCTATTGCAAAAATAAGTACTGTATTATGAAAAGAACTGCATATGTTACTGTTAACCAGTCACAGCAGTATCCATTAAGCCCTAACTGTTATTTAAGCACTGTAACGAGTTTATACTCCGCCATTACACTTGCATTACACTGTATCACTGTTGTTCGTTCGATAGGGAATCGCCACACAAGCAGTGGTTGCCATTGTCACCACCGTTACTCTGTAGTCACTCTAAATAATCACAAGACACAGTTACCCTCCCATCGAGAGACTCCAGCCGGTCTGAGTTGTTTCCTTGTGTTAGGTCTCCCACAACCCCACTGGCGGCTCTCCGTCCGCAGGGTCCCTCTGGAGCCGGGACTGTTATGTGTGGGCTGGGAGGGTCCCTCTGGAGCCAGGACTGTTATGTGTGGGCTGGGAGGGTCCCTCTGGAGCCAGGACTGTTATGTGTGGGCTGGGAGGGTCCCTCTGGAGCCAGGACTGTTATGTGTGGGCTGGGAGGGTCCCTCTGGAACAGGGACAGTTATGTGTGGGCTGGGAGGGTCCCTCTGGAGCCAGGACTGTTATGTGTGGGCTGGGAGGGTCCCTCTGGAACAGGGACAGTTATGTGTGGGCTGGGAGGGTCCCTCTGGAACAGGGACAGTTATGTGTGGGCTGGGAGGGTCCCTCTGGAGCCAGGACTGTTATGTGTGGGCTGGGAGGGCCCCTCTGGAGCCGGGACTGTTATGTGTGGGCTGGGAGGGTCCCTCTGGAACAGGTGCAGTTATGTGTGGGCTGGGAGGGTCCCTCTGGAGCCAAGACTGTTATGTGTGGGCTGGGAGGGTCCCTCTTTAACAGGTACTGTTATGTGTGGGCTGGGAGGGTCCCTCTGGAACAGGGACTGTTATGTGTGGGCTGGGAGGGTCCCTCTTTAACAGGTACTGTTATGTGTGGGCTGGGAGGGTCCCTCTGGAACAGGGACTGTTATGTGTGGGCTGGGAGGGTCCCTCTTTAACAGGTACTGTTATGTGTGGGCTGGGAGGGTCCCTCTGGAACAGGTACTGTTATGTGTGGGCTGGGAGGGTCCCTCTGGGAACAGGGACTGTTATGTGTGGGCTGGGAGGGTCCCTCTGGAACAGGGACTGTTATGTGCGGGCTGGGAGGGAAACGCACGTCTCGTCCACATGGCTTTATTTACAAAACAGGCAATGACATCACACAGGTTTTGGTGCCATGCAAATGACCATTACATACCTTATAAACAAATGAGCATCAGATCTTAGCATTATGAACCTTACCTAGGTCGATTTAATCGTACAAAATGCCTTGATCCAAACAGGAACGCTCTTGGTCATGTGTCCCGCCACAGGTGTCCACCAAAACTTTGAAGCCGGCCATCGTTTGAAAGACCTCGGAGGCAAAGCCCTCTACCTCTTCGACATCCCTGGCTAACTGGCCAGTTACTGAGTTACAGCTCAGTAACTGGCCAGTTACTGTGTGTGTCTGTTACAAACACACACACACGTACACACATTCATGCCTCTCCTTCTCTGACAAGATAAGATAGCTGCTATAAAAACTATTGCGTTATTAAGCACTTAACCACTGAAGGTGATTAAAATGCTTTTACAAGCTCAGGTTATAGTTACATCACATACATTGTAAAATTGATGTATTACATGGTCAGTCTTGAGTACAAGTCCAATATATCATCAAGTGTTCCAGTATTCATATAGTATATACAGAGTTAAGCATACCTCAGCTTAGGAAGCCGAAAGTCAATCAATATGGGGCATTCTAAAATATAATGTTCAAGAGAGTGCATGTTTTCTCTTTCACAAAGTTGACCCAATGTGTACTCGACATTTGGTTTTGAGAGAGCTGCCAGTTACGTCTATATCCCAGGCTTATTCTGGCCACTATAACATCACATTGCCGAGTTCTTGCTTTGTTAATTTCATATATGAATGTCTCCTCGCGATATTTATCTTAATGTTTAATGCTACAACTTTCAGATCTTTGTTAATTGATAGGTCAGTAAGATTTTCATTCATTTATTTAAGTATTCTCTTTGTCACTGCTAATGAAACACCCATATCAATTTCTACTATTGATCTACTACAGGCTGTCTTTGCACGAATATCAACAGTGTCATGCTTTGAGATGCCAACATGTGATGGTATCCAAAGGAATTTAATTCATTCAATGAATTAAATTCGAATATCACTGACTATTTTCTGGGTGTTACTACTATGTGCGTTCAATGGCAGAGCGCACTCTGCAAGTCACCGTATATAGGTCCACTGCCTTTGTCTTTTAAAAATTCAGTGGCAAAGTAAATGCCTGCAAGTTCGGTTTGAGTTGTACTTGCCTAATCCTGACGCGCTTCATTGCTGTATGTACGAGTGAAGATTGTTCAGAGATATTACATACACATCCTGTACATCTGTCCCTTCTACTACACCATTCTTCTAAACCATTTATGCACATTGTATGTTTCTAAGTTTAACTAATGCAAATATTCTGCAATAATTTTATTAAACGACTTCAATTAGTTGTGGTGTGAGGCCCTCATGACAACACAAATGTGACCCACACTATGGAACAATGATCATAAGGAAATAGAGAGTAAGCTATGGAACAATTATTACACGGAAATAGGGAGTAAGCTATGGAACAATGATCACAAGGAAATAGAGAGTAAGCTATGGTACAATTATTACACGGAAATAGGGAGTTAGCTATGGAACAATGATCACAAAGGAAATAGAGAGTAAGCTATGGAACAATGATCACAAGGAAATCAGATTTAGCATATAAAGGATTATATATATGTAAGATAAAATTCTATTAAGGTGTCAGGTATCCGAAAAGCTTATTTTAATGGACTAAGAAATTTCATCAGAAGGATAGATTGGATAGACTTTAACGTGGTAGGTGGGCCGGTCTTGGAACAAGATGTGAGTTACATCTAGCAATGGGTTACTTAACAAGGGATTGTGATGTACCATTCTAAATATAACAAATTTAAAATACTCCTAACAAAGCTCTAGAATGTAGTAAAATCTTATAAATTAATTAGATCGAATAACAATGACTCAAAATGGATAACTATAGGTATAAAGCACCTTATACACGTAAAGAAACCTTTATACGAAAGGATGAGAATGGTCAATCATCTGGAACAAGAATTTGTCCAACTGCTTACAAATGTTAAAAAAAATAAATGAGGAAATAAAAAAAAAAAAAATGTAAAGTTCGTAGAGCAGGGCAAGCAAAGTCAAAACCTGAAAGTTTTTTTCAGGTACATCAAACAAAGATTTGGGAAGAGACAGGTACATTTAAAAGTGAAACGATGTATTTGCCAGGATGATTAAAGAATGCAAATAAGAGCTTTGTGAGCATCTGTCTAGCATATTCAAATAATCATTAGAGACAGAGAGAGTGCCGGAGTCATGGAAAGCTGCTATGTGGTACCAACTTTTAAGAAAGGTGATCACATACGTTAAAATATGGACAATTTGCTTAGCGTCTATTGTGAGAAAATTGCTTGAATCTATAATTGCAAAAGCCATGCATCTACCTGTTGAAAAATAAAAGTGAACTAATAGATGTTCTAGGTTTTACTAAGGATCATTAATGTTTGACAAATTTATTATCATTCTATTCCAGCAAATGACGCAGTTGTAGTGAAAAGGTTTGTGACGTTGTGTTCCTTGATTTTAACATACAACTTTTGATACAGTGCCAAATGGAAGATTGATTAAAAGATACAGGCTCATGGTATTGTGGGGTGCTTTATTAAGTGCATTTGGGCATGGCTATACCAAAGCAAACAAAAAGTTAGTATAAATGGAGTTGAGCCAGAGTGGTAAAATATTGTAAATAGAGTGCCTCGAAGCTCTTTCCTGGGACCTCTGTTATTTGTAATATATATAAATGACTTAAATTTAGGTATGAGAAGTAATATTTGCAAATTTGCCAAAAACCGGGAGGGAAATAAACACGGAAAAAGACTTCGTATAATATTTGATGTATACATATATTTTGCATTAAATTTTACAATTGTTTATATTAAATCAAACCAAAAATATACTTATAATGAAAGCTTTATGAAATAATATTAAATACTGGCATATAATCAGTAATTTGCGCGAAATAACATTTGTATAAAAAAACGTTATTCTCATGTACATCTTATCTTTATCAATGACAGTTGATTATTATTGTATCTTAACAATAGAATACAATAATAATTATATTATGTATCTTAACAACAAGATACAATAATAATCATAAGTCGCAATAGCCAAACTGCAAAAACAGCTTGTGTAGTTCACAGTCAGTCTTGTCTACGTGTGTGCTAGTCACATACTCTCTGCTGTCAACGTTGCTATTGCTGACGATGCTGGCGTTCTCTCGCATGAAACTCATAGTCATAACTTGTGTTGCTGTAGTGCCCACTACTGCTGTAGACTCCCTCATGGTCACACCATAATGTCATTGCTGCTATCTCCGTAGGAAGGAGTTCTTCCATGCAACAATGTCAGCTTGGAGAGCATGCAGGCGACTATAGGAGCCGTGGTCCAGAGGGCAGCGCGTAAAGGGGTCCATGGGGAGGCATCAGCAGTAGGTGGACCAGCATAGACTCGTCCACCACCATCTTGGACGAGTGCAAAAGCTCCGGTGCTTCCATGACTTGTTGCGTCATGTTGTCACGAACTTATCCGGGCAGTCCTTCGTCGACTCTTTACAGGGTATTGGCAAGTAATTGAAGCAGAATCCGGTCTTTACTACCTGCTTGTTAAGTGAAGCCAGAAGCTCAATGGGATTGAGGCGCACAACTCGAGAAACAGGCCTTGGTAATACGTTGTAAATGTTATCCAACGTAGTAACATCCATAAGTATCTCCAAGTATCGGTATCATGAAAAAATGAAACTCATTGCAACAAAGATATTGCTATAGTCACAAAGGGAAGCAGCAGCGGCCTCCGCCAAGCCAGGAACTTCATAGGCCGCCATGATGGGTGCTTTAGTCACAAGCAGCTCAAATAAATAAAAAA
>WNGS01000337.1:12128751-12139903 GCA_020271785.1 Procambarus virginalis | reverse complement strand
AAAGATTCCTTACACAAGTTTCTAAAGGCCGTTCTTATGTTAGCCAACCTGGCATATGCTGCTGATGTTATCCTCTTGATATGAGCTTCAGGGGACAGGTCTGGCGTGATATCAACCCCCAGGTCTTTCTCTCTCTCTGACTCTTGAAGTATTTCATCTCCCAAATGATACCTTGTATCTGGTCTCCTGCTTCCTACCCCTATCTTCATTACATTACATTTGCTTGGGTTAAACTCTAACAGCCATTTGTTCGACCATTCCTGCAGCTTGTCCAGGTCTTCTTGAAGTCTCAAGCTGTCCTCCTCTGTCTTAATCCTTCTCATAATTTTGGCGTCGTCAGCAAACATTGAGAGGAATGAGTCTATACCCTCTGGGAGATCATTTACGTATATCAGAAACAGGATAGGTCCAAGTACAGAGCCCTGTGGGACTCCACTGGTGACTTCACGCCAGTCTGAGGTCTCACCCCTCACTGTAACTCTCTGCTTCCTATTGCTTAGGTACTCCCTTATCCACTGGAGCGCCCTACCTGTTACTCCTGCCTGTTTCTCCAGCTTATGCATCAACCTTTTATGGGGTACTGTGTCAAAGGCTTTCCGACAGTCCAAAAAAATGCAGTCCGCCCACCCTTCTCTTTCTTGCTTAATTCTTGTCACCTGATCGTAGAATTCTATCAAGCCTGTAAGGCAAGATTTACCCTCCCTGAACCCATGTTGATGGGTTGTCACGAAGTCTCTTCTCTCCAGATGTGTTACTAGGTTTTTTCTCACAATCTTCTCCATCACCTTGCATGGTATACAAGTTAAGGACACTGGCCTGTAGTTCAGTGCCTCTTGTCTGTCACCCTTTTTGTATATTGGTACTACATTAGCAGTCTTCCATATTTCTGGTAGGTCCCCCGTTTCCAGTGACTTACTATACACTATGGAGAGTGGTAAGCAAAGTGCTCCTGCACACTCTTTCAATACCCATGGCGAGATTCCATCCGGCCCAACAGCTTTTCTCACATCCAGCTCCAATAGGTGCTTTTTGACCTCATCTCTTGTAATTTCGAACCTATCCAAGGTCACCTGGTTTGCTGCCACCTCTCCCAGCGCCGTGATATCTCCCTGTTCTATTGTAAAGACCTCCTGGAACCTTTTGTTGAGTTCTTCACACACCTCTTTGTCATTCTCTGTGTACCTGTCCTCGCCCACCCTAAGTTTAATCACCTGTTCCTTCACTGTTGTCTTCCTCCTGATGTGACTGTGTAGTAGCTTTGGTTCAGTCTTGGCTTTGTTAGCTATATCATTTTCATACCTTTTCTCAGCTGCTCTTCTCACACTGACATACTCGTTCCTGGTTCTCTGGTATCTCTCTCTACTTTCTGGTGTTCTGTTATTACGGAAGTTCCTCCATGCCCTTTTGTTCAGCTCCTTTGCTTTCATACATTCCCTATTAAACCACGGATTCTTCCTTTGCTTCTCTGTTTTTTCCTGTTGGGCTGGGACAAACCTGCTTACAGCCTCCTGACATTTTTGGGTGACATAGTCCATCATGTCTTGTACGGACTTGGTTCCGAGTTCTGTGTCCCAATGTATATCCCATAGGAATTTATTCATCTCCTCATAGTTTCCCTTTCGGTACGCCAGCCCTTTGGTTCCCAGTTCTTTTTTGGGGGTGATAATTCCTAGCTCAACCAGGTACTCAAAGCTCAATACACTATGATCACTCATTCCCAATGGGGCTTCCAACTTAACTTCCCTTATATCCGACTCATTTAGGGTAAATATCAAATCAAGCAAGGCTGGTTCATCCCCTCCTCTCATTCTTGTCGGTCCCTTGTGTGTGTAAGTACCTAAGTGTAACTACACTTAGGTAATTATACTTAGATAATTAACACTTAGGCTCGTGGTGTCCCGTCTTCCTAGTACTCTTTGTCACATAACGTGTTGAAACTACTTATGGTTTTGGCCTCCACCACCTTCTCACTTGCTCCAACCGTCTACCACTCTGTTTGCAAAAGAAAATTTTCTAATATTTTTCAGCACTTTTGTTTCCTTAGCTTGAATCTGTGTCCTCTTGTTCGTGATGTTTCAGGAATTCTTCTTTGTCAGTTTAGTTTATTCCTGTTAGTATTTTGTAAGTGTTATATCACCTCTTTTTCTTATATCTTCTAGTTTTGGCGTGCTTAACACTTCCAGTCTCTCCTCGTAACTTTTGTTTTTCAGTTCCGGAAGCCATTTTGTAGCATGCCGTTACACCTTATCCAGTTTATTATGTACTTCTTGAGATATGGGCTCCATACGACTGCTGCATATTCCAATTTTGGTCTCACAGAAGGCATGAACATTGTCTTTAGTATTTCACCATACATATAATTAAAAGCAAGTCTGAAAATGGAATGCAACACATACGGTCTTCTCACAATGTTCTTTATGTGTTCCTCTGGCGATAGCTTACTATCCATAGCCACCCCTAGGTCTCGTTCTTTAATTCCTTTTTCACATAATTTGTAAGTTTTGTATGATCTATTTCTCCGATTTCACATTCCATATCATGGTATTTATTCACATTGAATTCCATTTGCCACTTGTTGCTCACAGCACTTATTCTATCTAGTTCAATTTGAAGGTCATTACATTCGTCTGTGTCTCCTATCTTCCCCAGTATCTTAGCATCATCAGCGAACATGTTCATATAATTCTGTATTCATTCAGGTAGATCGTTTATGTAGACGTTGAACATTACCTGGGAGAGAACTGAACACTGTGGTACTCTGCTAGTAACACTCCTCCAGTCAAATACATTGTGTCTATTTAGCCCTCTCATCTGTCTTTCAGAACATTTTTCATCCATGTCTGAAGTCTCCCTGTCACCCCTCCAGCATGTTCCAGCTTCCAGAACACCCACTTGTGTGGGACTGTCAAAAGCTATTTTAAAATCGAGATAGACACAGTCAACCCAACAATCTCTTTCTTGTAGTATCTCTGTGACCCTATAATAAAAACTAAGTAGATTTGTTACACAGGATCTTCCTGTTCGAAAACCATGCTGTCTTTCCGTTCTTATGTTATTATTCTGTAGGTGCTCAACCCATTTGGCTTTAAATATTGTTTCTAATGTATTGACACGCTTGTTAATGATACGGGTTTATAATTTAGAGTGTGTCACAATGAATATTTTTCAGCATTGACTCATCGTGTACAATAACACCAAGTGGTTCAATACTAACGCACGGAAAAATTAATCCCAGCATCTTATTTGCCTTCTTTAAACATTTATGAATGAATTTTTGTTTGCTTTAAATTTGTATTAACCGTTATTCCCAGAACTTTTTCGCAATCTGAGTTTGCAATCTCAGCACCATCCAGCTGATATCCTGTAACTCTCTCATTATTACCTAGCCTCAAAACCTTACATTTGTCAGCATTAAATTGCATCTGTCAAACTTTTGACCTTTTAAAATACCAATCAAGATCGCCTTGAAGTGACTTTGATTCTTCTGAGTATATTTCCTTCCTGGTTTTCAAATCGTCGGCAATTTGTAAGTATTGATTGTTAAACCCGAATCTAAATAACTTATATATTATAAACAACTAGGGTCCCAAGACAAGGCTTGAGGAACTCCACTTACACAGTTTCCAACTCTGACTAAACTCTTTCGTATAACAATGCCTTATTCCAACTTAATATAGCACCCTCAATACCGCGAGCCTCTCAACGCATCCTCCGAATAGACAGTACGTTTTAATACTAAGTGTATTAAGTACAATACAGACTACAGGCTTAATACATAAATACACTTAATCACCAGAATCGCACCAAAATATTGTAAATATTAGAGTTTATCTGAAAAGCTGAAAAGAAAACCATGACCTAACCTAACCTTCTTAGTGTATGAGGATAAGAATTTATTGCTTCTTAATTCAATTAGTATTTAAGCTATATTGATATTAATACCATATTCACAAGTTTTTATATAAAGAATTTCTTTCTCAGTTTTATTAAACAACAGAGATTTTATACAAAATTTGAAAATATCCTGAGTTATTTTATAATTTATTGAAAGATTTTAGTTTTGTTTTATTAGATTTATAAAACTGTAATATCAATATAGCTATAGGTTAAGTACTAATTGTAATTTAGAAGCAATAAAATGTATGTCCTCATACACTAAGAAGGTTAGGCTAGGTCGTGGTGTTCTCTTCAGCTTTTCAGGTAAACTCTAATATTCACAATATTTTGGTGAAATTCTGGCGATTAAGTGCATTTATGTACTAAGCCTGTAGTTAGTATTGTACTTATTACACTTACTATTAAAACATTCTGTCTAGTCGGAGGATGAGCTGGAGCCTCTATCTTTTTCAATCAATAATTCATGTGGCACTGTTTTAAAAGCTTTGCTGAAGTCAAGATACACAACGACAAACCTTTCCACTATCAACTGCCTCAACTATGCTGAAATAAAATTCTAGAAAATTTTTCAGACATGAACGCCCCTTAATAAAACCATATTGTGAATCATTTATTAATCTGTTTTACAAGATGTAGATGAATGGCTTTGGCAATTATCTATTAAGGCTATTTTAATACAACAGACGTTAAGCTAAATGGCCGATACTTCGACGCAGGTGATCTATCTCCTTGCATACAAATTGGTACCTCATTAGTAACCTTCCACGACTCCGGCACTCTGCTTGACTCTAATGAGTTATTGAATAAGGTAAACAATGATTCACAAAGCTGTTCTTTGCATTCATTAATCACCCTGGCAAACACTTCATCTCAGTATTGGGGTCTTTTCCCTAATATTTGTTCAATATAACTGAAAAAAACTTTAGGATTTGTCTTCGCTTGCCCAGCACTTCGTACTTCATAGTTTATTTTTCCTTCCCTGTTTAATTGTTAACATTTCTAACTAGTTTGACAAATTCTTCCTCCAGATTGACTTCCCCCATGCTTAATACAATTGTACTTAACTCTCATTTTACATATTAGGTTCTTTAGTACTATAGTTATCCATTTGGAAATCATTATTATTCACTCTAATTAATTTATAAGGTATAACACGTTTCGGGTTTTGTTAAGATTATTTTTAAATAAGTTATATATTGAGTCCACATCGCAATCACTAGTTACGTCACCCATCGCTGGGTTCACAGTGTAACTCCAAGACCGGCCCACCCAAGCCCCATGCCCAGGACTGTCCAAGATATTCCACCCAAGAAGTTTTTTGTCCATTAAAATCAGCATTTCAGAAGTCTGGTTCCTTAACAGAATTTCTCCCTAACACATATATTCCATTCCTTGCTAAATTTGATATCCATGTGATCACTGTTTTTGTGTGTGGCTCAGATTTAATTCCCTCACTGACACTATATTTATAAGTTTCCCCGACATGTGTGGCTCCTCCACCTCCCCGTCTAATCTATCAGAGGGAAATAATTTGAATCCGTTGACTTGATATTCAGCTGATAGTTCCCCGCTTTCTGCATTCATCCACGTTTCAAATTCAGCGATAATATCTACCGTTCCTGTGCAGACAAGAGCACATAAATAATTTATTTTGTTTATAAGGCAAATAATAAACAATAAAAGAAAGAAAAATATGACTAAGTATTTGTGTAATACTCCTTAAAGGTATTGCTATTTTGAGGCTCTTCTCCATCCCTGTTTCTTGAGTATGTTCTATTCCTCCATCAACACATAATTTTATTGCTTCCTTTCCCCAAATCAAATCTCATACCACTATCTACCAACAGTTTAAACCCTAATAGATATCCCGACCTCGCTCCACGACAGCTATCCTGACCTCCTCTTCAACAACGACAGCTATCCTGACCTCGCCACACAACGACAGCTATCCTGACCTCGCCTCACAACGACAGCTATCCTGACCTCACCCGACAATGACAGTTATCCTGACCTCACTCCACAACGACAGTTATCCTGCTCTCACCCAACAACAACAGCTACCCCAACCTCACTCCACAACAACATCTACCTCAACCTCGCCCCACAACATCTACCTCAGCCTCGCCCCACAACATCTACCTCAGCCTCGCCCCACAACATCTACTTCATCCTCGCCCCACAACATCTACCTCAACCTCGCCCCACAACAACATCTACCCCAACCTCGCCCCACAACATCTACCCCAACCTCGCCCCACAACATCTACCCCAACCTCGCCCCACAACATCTACCTCAGCCTCGCCCCACAACATCTACTTCATCCTCGCCCCACAACATCTACCTCAACCTCGCCCCACAACAACATCTACCCCAACCTCGCCCCACAACATCTACCCCAACCTCGCCCCACAACAACATCTACCCCAACCTCGCCCCACAACATCTACCCCAACCTCGCCCCACAACAACATCTACCCAACCTCGCCCCACAACATCTACCCCAACCTCGCCCCACAACATCTACCCCAACCTCGCCCCACAACATCTACCCCAACCTCGCCTCACAACATCTACCCCAACCTCCTGCGGAAACCAGATTGGCCCAACTTACAACAGTTCCCCGTTCGATCTCAACTCTCTTTTCAAGAAGATGGAATAAAAGTGAGTGCTCACTAGCAAGACGATCTTTGGTTGTGTTTCAACCTCACGTCGACCTTATCCCACGTCGTCCTCTTAAAAATAACGTCCCTTTCGCTTGTATGCTCTCTATGGCCAAAAATAGATGTGATTTGAAATGAAATCGGCTCCTGAAAGTAATGTACTGTCTCGTTTTCTGTTTGAGTCGTCTGGCTTACTCGATTAGGTTAAAAGGTTATCTTGAGGTTATCTTGAGATGATTTCGGGGCTTTTTAGTGTCCCCGCGGCCCGGTCCTCGACCAGGCCTCCATCCCCAAGAAGCAGCCCGTGACAGCTGACTAACACGCAGGTACCTATTTTACTGCTAGGTAACAGGGGCATAGGGTGAAAGAAACTCTGCCCAATGTTTCTCGCCGGCGCCTGGGATCGAACCCAGGACCACAGGATCACAAGTCCAGCGTGCTGTCCGCTCGGCCGACCGGCTCCTCAGGGGGAACTTTTAGTTATCATTTTTCATGACGTTTTGAAACCTTAGGAGAATTTCCTACTATCCTGAACTCGCCCCACAATGACTACCTTAGGACCTTTAACTTACTGTTTTGGGGAAAAATAATAATTTTATTTATTTTTTTTTTCATTTTCGAATCACGTCCATTTTCGGTCATACGGGCAAACGGCCAAATTCAGACTTAATTTGTAAGATGACCGGGCAAGGCCGCCAGGTGGCCTGTGTCGCCTTTTGATGGTGGAGATCCTCCCACTGTCTTGCTCGAGGTTACTTATGGGTCATTTTCCTCCTCTTTAAAAGTATCCAAGTTTGGTTTGGTTACTCCTAAAGTGTTTTTATAATGAAATTTGTTTTTTATTAATAGATTTAAGTAATTCGCAATGAGGTGTTCCTGAATATTCTAGTTTTAAATCCATCAATGATTCGCTTATGAAAACAGATGAAGCATATTTCCATCGGTAATCTCTATTGCAAAAATAAGTACTGTATTATGAAAAGAACTGCATATGTTACTGTTAACCAGTCACAGCAGTATCCATTAAGCCCTAACTGTTATTTAAGCACTGTAACGAGTTTATACTCCGCCATTATACCTGCATGACACTGTATCACTGTTGTTCGTTCGATATGGAATCGCCATATCGCCACCGTTACTCTGTAGTCACTGTAAATAATCACAAGACACAGTTATCCTCCCATCGAGAGACTCCAGCCGGTCTGAGTTGTTTCCTTGTGTTAGGTCTCCCACAACCCCACTGGCGACTCTCCGTCCGCAGGGTCCCTCTGGAGCCGGGACTGTTATGTGTGGGCTGGGAGGGTCCCTCTGGAGCCAGGACTGTTATGTGTGGGCTGGGAGGGTCCCTCTGGAGCCGGGACTGTTATGTGTGGGCTGGGAGGGTCCCTCTGGAGCCAGGACTGTTATGTGTGGGCTGGGAGGGTCCCTCTGGAGCCGGGACTGTTATGTGTGGGCTGGGAGGGTCCCTCTGGAGCCAGGACTGTTATGTGTGGGCTGGGAGGGTCCCTCTGGAGCCGGGACTGTTATGTGTGGGCTGGGAGGGTCCCTCTGGAGCCAGGACTGTTATGTGTGGGCTGGGAGGGTCCCTCTGGAGCCGGGACTGTTATGTGTGGGCTGGGAGGGTCCCTCTGGAGCCAGGACTGTTATGTGTGGGCTGGGAGGGTCCCTCTGGAGCCGGGACTGTTATGTGTGGGCTGGGAGGGTCCCTCTGGAGCCAGGACTGTTATGTGTGGGCTGGGAGGGTCCCTCTGAAGCCAGGACTGTTATGTGTGGGCTGGGAGGTTCCCTCTGAAGCCAGGACTGTTATGTGTGGGCTGGGAGGGTCCCTCTGGAGCCAGGACTGTTATGTGTGGGCTGGGAGGGTCCCTCTGGAGCCAGGACTGTTATGTGTGGGCTGGGAGGGTCCCTCTGGAGCCAGGACTGTTATGTGTGGGCTGGGAGGGTCCCTCTGGAGCCAGGACTGTTATGTGTGGGCTGGGAGGGTCCCTCTGGAACAGGGACAGTTATGTGTGGGCTGAGGGTTCCTCTGAGGCCGGGACTGTTATGTGTGGGCTGGGAGGGTCCCTCTGGAGCCAGGACTGTTATATGCGGGCTGGGAGGGAAACGCACGTCTCGTCTACATGGCTTTATTTACAAAACAGGCAATGACATCACACAGGTATTGGTGCCATGCAAATGACCATTACATACCTTATAAACAAATGAGCATCAGATCTTAGCATTATGAACCTATCCTAGGTCGATTTAATCGTACAAAATGCCTTGATCCAAACAGGAACGCTCTTGGTCATGTGTCCCGCCACAGGTGTCCACCAAAACTTTGAAGCCAGCCATCGTTTGAAAGACCTCAGAGGCAAAGCCCTCTACCTCTTCGACATTCCTGGCTAACTGGCCAGTTACTGAGTTACAGCTCAGTAACTGGCCAGTTACTGTGTGTGTCTGTTACAAACACACACATTCATGCCTCTCCTTCTCTGACAAGATAAGATAGCTGCTATAGAAACTATTGCGTTATTAAGCACTTAACCACTGAAGGTGATTAAAATGCTTTTACAAGCTCAGGTTATAGTTTCATCACATACATTGTAAAATTGATGTATTACATGGTCAGTCTTGAGTACAAGTCCAATATATCATCAAGTGTTCCAGTATTCATATAGTATTTACAGAGTTAAGCATACCTCAGCTTAGGATCCCCGCGGTGTGACCATTTTGCTTTCGTTTGTTTGCCTTCTTTATGCAGATTCTTGCATATGTCGGCGTTGTGGAGCTCGCTGCATACTCCACATCGTTCCGGGCCTCTGCAGCCATCTTTATGGTGACCGAAACGCTGACATCTGTAACAGCGCATGGGTTCTGGATTGTACAACCTTAGTCAGAATTGACCATAGATCCCAGCATTCAGTGTGTTGATGTGAAGTCCTTTTATTGTCACGAGGCCCTGTCTTGTTTCTTCATTGTTGTGCTTACAACTTTCCGCCGTTGTGACATTTGGGAATTCTAAGAGTCTGTTTGCATGAACTTCAACCGGGAAATGTTGTTTAATTATTTTGGTGATTTTTTCCTCTGGTTTCAGTTGAACTAGGTCTTCTGTATTCCTGAGGTTTGTAATTATATTTGGATTAGCTGTGGATATGTTATATCTGTCTCTAATATCAGGTTTGGCTCTAAGATCTGATCCTGGAGGATCTTTTTACAGTGTGGCAATGTAAGCATAAGTGGGACCATCTACTGTTTTTTGGTTTTGAAGATGGTCCTTAGCATTGGTTTGGGGGCTGCTCTTGGGTTCTGGCTGACTTCTAAATTGGTTTCTTCGGTTCTTGTTCGTTTGTTTGCCTTTCCGTTTCTTACAATATGCCACGGTGGTTCACTGAGAGTAAGGTTATCATCTGGTTAAATATTCCTGTCATCTTCAGCAATTTTCCTTGCTCTTGCTACGAAATCACTGTGTCCTTCTGATGTTAATAATTTCAGAAGGATGGTTAGAAAAGTTATATCCCTGGAGGGACATGGTCACACTGTACTAAATGAGCAACTGAGGAAGTGTCTGCTTGTCAGTGTGGTCACTGTGGTCTGGATAATAATGATTATCCACTGTGATGTGGATAATGATGATACACGTCTGACCGGGTCTCCTCTTATACTCTTTTGCCCTGCTTTAGTCCTCGGGTGCGGAAGGGGTGAGGCGTGGCAGTACACCTTCCCCACCCACCACACCTTCCCTCTGCAACTCGATTACGCTCATTCGTCACAGTCACCTGTCATCCATCTATCTGTCACCCATCTCCACTGATTGAGTGGGGGACCCTCTATATAATCTTGCTTCAAGAGGGAGCAGGTTAACAGGAAAACCACATCCGGCTTGCACACGTTTACCATGCAATTAATAACATTCATCCATCATGTTCATCCAACAGTCCCCCTTCTCAGCAAGAAAGGGGACGCTCTACACCACATAATCAACCATAAAACGACCTATTGATAACCGGATAACCACACTCTCGGGTCACACAATTATCACTCCTCACCCATCAGTCATCCATCTGTGGCTTGCACTGGTCCAAGAGCTAGAGACTCTAAAAACAATAGTTATCACCTAAAATCTCACATCGAGAGTGGGAAGGGAACCGGAAAACACCCCCCCCCCTTGGTGGTGAGATTAATCTGCCTCACCCGTTAGTCATCCATCTGTCATCCATCTCAGAAATGGCGCGCTCAGGCTACGTCTCAATTCTCTACATCCCTCCTGGGCCGCTCCCTCTCCCTCCCTCCTGAGCCGCTCCCCTCCCCTCCCTCCTAGGCCGCTCTCTTTTTTTTTTTTTTTTTTTTTTTTTTTGGGAGTAAAGAGGAAGGAGAGGCATAGGTGAAGGGAAGTGTAGAAGTGGGAAGTACAGTGAGAGGTATGAAAGCAGGCGGGCTGTCCGCCTTGCTGACACGATGTGTGGGTGTTGGCAGCTGGCAGCTAAGCTAAGCTGGCTCCCTCTTGTCAGGGAGCTGTGAGTGTGTGAGAGGTTCTTCACATGTGTTTCACCATATATGGATGTCTATAGATGAATACTGAGTAGCATTCATATATACACACTCCGATGCTTCC
>WNGS01000337.1:12109829-12127751 GCA_020271785.1 Procambarus virginalis | reverse complement strand
GTGGCATCATGTGCACCACAACACTGACTGGACGCATCAGGTGCACCACAACACTGACTGTTGGCATCAGTGCACCACAACACTGACTGGTGGCCATCATGTGCACCACAACACTGACTGGACGCATCAGTGCACCACAAACACTGACTGGACGCATCAGTGCACCACAACACGACTGGACGCATCAGTGCACCACAACACTGACTGGTCGCATCAGGTGCACCACAACACTGACTGGTGGCCATCAGGTGCACCACAACACTGACGGGACGCATCAGGTGCAACCACAACACTGACTGGACGCATCAGGTGCACCACAACACTAGACTGGGACGCATCAGGTTGCACCACAACACTGACTGGTCGCATCAGGTGCACCACAACACCTGACTGGTGGCCATCAGGTGCACCACAACACTGACTGGACGCATCATTGCACCACAACACTGACTGGTCGCATCAGGTGCACCACAACACTGACTGGTGGCATCAGGTGCACCACAACACTGACTGGTGGCATCAGGTGCACCACAGCACCATGACAAATATACCATAATGACTGTCAGTTTTGCAACAGACATTAGAAATAAGACAAGTGGACACACAACCGGCAGGGCTCTTGTTAATAATTCATTGTTGTCGTGGGACAGGCAGCCCGAGTGTATTTACACACACATAGGCTTATATCGAGGTCCCCCCTACCTCAAGGTCGAATTAATTACCCCTCCCAGGATGTAACCCTACAATAAGCTGACTAACTCCTGAGTATCTACTTACTGCTAGGTGAACAGATACATTAGGTGATAGGAAATGCGCCCAACAACCATTTCTGTCCCACCCGGGTTACAAAGCCGATTTTCGATTGTGAGTCGAGAACGAACCCGATTGTGCTACTGGGACCCTTGAAGGTTGCCAGGGTATAATTTATAATTTCCTTCGCTTATGAAACAACCGAAACACAGTATTGTGTCCAAGTGCTGCACCAATATAAGGAAATAAACAGTACAAACAAAGTGCAATTGAATACTAAGGGAAGTTACCTAAGTAAGGTAAGGAGACTCAGTAAGATAAGGTAAGGAGACCCTGGGTGGGGTCAGGATCCTCCAAGAGGACCTGAACAGGTTGCACAGATGGTCAGAGATATGACTACTGGAGTTCAACACGAGCATATGGAAATGGGACAAGATGACAGGCGACCAAAGAGACAGTACACAATGAAGGGGAACAGCCTACCTGTAATGATGCGAGAAAGAGACCTGAGCGAAGACGTAACACCTAATCTATCTCCTGAGGCACATATAAATAGGATAACGACAACAGCGTACTCTACACTGGCAAAAGTTAGAACATCATTCAGAAACCTAAGTAAGGAGGCATTTAGGGCGCTTTACACTGCCTACGTGAGGCCAGTCTTAGAGTATGCCGCCTCATCATGGATTCCCCATCTGAAGAAGCATATAAGGAAACTGGAAAAGGTTCAGAAGTTTGCAACGAGACTCGTCCCAGAGTTTCGAGGGATGGGTATAAGGAGCGCCTGAAGGAACTGTGCCTTACACTAGAAAAATGAAGGGAGAGGGGGGATATGATAGAAACGTATAAAAT
The DNA here is from genome assembly GCA_020271785.1 of Procambarus virginalis. Taxonomy (NCBI): domain Eukaryota; kingdom Metazoa; phylum Arthropoda; class Malacostraca; order Decapoda; family Cambaridae; genus Procambarus; species Procambarus virginalis. Next base: position 12,126,149 of record WNGS01000337.1, on the reverse strand, counting down.
ACTCAGGGAGATTGACAGAGTGGACAGAGACCAAATGTTCACACGGAATAGTAACAGAACGAGGGGACATGGGTGGAAGCTGGAAACTCAGATGAGTCACAGAGATGTAAGGAAGTTTTCTTTTAGCGTGAGAGTAGTGGAAAAAGGGAATGCACTTAAGGAACAGGTTGTGGAAGCAAATACTATTTATAATTTTAAAACTAGGTATGATAGGGAAATAGGATCGAATTCATTGCTGTAAACATCCAATGCTCGAAAAGCGGGATCCAAGAGTCATTGCTCGATCCTGCAGACACAAATAGGTGAGTACAGGACCCTGGCAGGGAGCGGGGACAGGGCCCTGAGCCCCGGGCCCACCATCGCCTCTACACACAAGTCAAGAGTCACCTGTTGTACTCGTCTAGTTGTGCTTGCGGGGTTGAGCTCTGGCTCTTTCGGTCCGCCTCTCAACTGTCAATCAACTTTTTCACACACACACACACACACACACACACACACACACACACACACACACACACACACACACACACACACACACACACACCACACACACAGTACTAAGAGGCATGAGTTATGAGGAAAGGCTGCGGGAAATGCAACTTACGACACTGGAAGACAGAAGAGTAAGGGAGGACATGATCACAACCTACAAAATCCTCAGGGGAATCGACCGGTAAACAAGGATGAACTATTCAACACTGGAGGGACGCGAACAAGGGGACACAGGTGGAAGCTGAGTACCCAAATGAGCCACAGAGACATTAGAAAGAACTTTTTCAGTGTCAGAGTAGTTAGTAAATGAAATGCACTAAGAAGTGATGTGGTGGAGGCTGACTCCATACACAGTTTCAAATGTAGATATGATAGAGCCCAGTAGGCTCAGGAATCTGTACACCAGTTGATTGACGGTTGAGAGGCGGGACCAAAGAGCCAGAGCTCAACCCCCACAAGCACAATTAGGTGAGTAAAATTAGGTGAGTACACACACACACACTTCGAAGAGATGGTAATTCAGAACTGTGAAGGTTTCAGGGACTACATATCAGGCACCATAGCAACTGGAGGACAGAAAATTATAATAGTAGTCATATATAACCCCCCACCGAATGACAGAAGACCCAGACAGGAATATGATAGAAACAACATGGCCACCATCAATATAATAGAGAGAGCAGCTTCTGTGGCTAGCAGGAACGGATCCAGACTTTTAATCATGGGAGACTTCAACCATGGGAAGATAGATTGGGGGAACAGAGACCCAAATGGAGGCCCAGACACATGGAGAGCTAACCTGCTGGATGTGGCAACAAGAAACTTTCTAAGTCAACACGTCAAGGGACCGACAAGAATGAGAGGAGGGGATGAACCAGCCTTGCTTGATCTGATATTTACCCTAAATGAGTCGGATATAAGGGAAGTTAAGTTGGAAGCCCCCTTGGGAATAAGTGATCATAGCGTATTGAGCTTTGAGTACCTGGTTGAGCTAGGAATTATCACCCCCAAAAAAGAACTGGGAAACAAAGGGCTGGCGTACCAAAAGGGAAACTATGAGGAGATGAATAAATTCTTATGGGAAATACATTGGGACACAGAACTCAGAACTAAGTCCGTACAAGACATGATGGACTATGTCACCCAAAAATGTCAGGAGGCTGTAAGCAGGTTTGTCCCAGCCCGACAGGAAAAAACAGAGAAGCAAAGGAAGACTCCGTGGTTTAATAGGGATTGTATGTGATAAGTGATAAATAAGTGATAAATTCCAGCGATAAATTCCAGGTACTCAGGTACGGTAAAAATGAGGACCTTAAACATAATACAGAGTACAAAACACAATCAAATGTACCCATAGTAGGAAAACAGCATGTAAAGGATTTGGGAATAATAATGTCTGACGACCTAACGTTTAAGGAGCATAACCAAGCAAATATTGCGACAGCCAGAAAAATGATAGGATGGATTACGAGAACTTTCAAATCCAGGGATCCCATCACAATGGTTGTACTCTTCAAGTCACTTGTGTTGTCCCGTCTTGAGTACTGCTCAGTACTCACTTCCCCCTTCAGAGCAGGAGAGATTGCTGAAATAGAGGGAATACAGAGAACATATACGGCACGTATAGACGCAATAAAGCACCTAAATTACTGGGATCGTCTCAAAACTCTCCAAATGTACTCACTAGAAAGAAGACGAGAGAAATATCAAATAATATACACCTCGAAGATACTAAAGGGCCAAGTACCAAATCTGCACAGTAAAATAACGACGTACTGGAGTGAACGATATGGAAGAAAATGCAGAATAGAACCAGTGAAGAGCAGAGGTGCCATAGGCACAGTCAGAGAACACTGTATAAACATCAGAGGTCCGCGGTTGTTCAACGTCCTCCCAGCAAGCATAAGAAATATTGCCGGAACAACAGTGGACATCTTCAAGAGGAAACTAGATTTATTCCTCCAAGGAGTGCCGGACCAACCGGGCTGTGGTGGGTATGTAGGCCTGCGGGCCGCTCCAAGCAACAGCCTAGTGGACCAAACTCTCACAAGTCAAGCCTGGCCTCGGGCCGGGCTTGGGGAGTAGAAGAACTCCCAGAACCCCATCAGCCAGGTATCAACGTGTATAAAAGCAAAGAAACTGAACAAAAGGACATGGAGGAACTTCCGTAACAACAGAACACCAGAAAGTAGAAAGAGATACCAGAGAACCAGGAACGAGTATGTTAGTGTGAAAAGAGGAGCTGAGAAAAGGTATGAAAATAATATGGCTAATAAAGCCAAGACCGAACCAAAGCTACTACACAGTCACATCAGGAGGAAGAAAACAGTGAAGGAACAGGTGATGACACTTAGGGTGGGCGAGGACAGGTACACAGAGAATGACAAAGAGGTGTGTGAAGAACTCAACAAAAGGTCCCAGGAGGTCTTTACAATAGAACAGGGAGAAGTCACGGCGCTAGGAGAGGTGGCAGCAAACCAGGTGACCTTGAAAAGGTTCGAAATTACAAGAGATGAGGCCAAGAAGCACCTATTGGAGCTGGATGTGAGAAAAGCTGTTGGGCCGGATGGAATGATGGAATTCCATCCGGCCGTATTGAGTAAATGGGTATTGAGTGTGCAGGAGCACTTTGTTTGCCACTCTCCATAGTGTATAGTAGGTCACTGGAAACGGGAGACCTACCAGAAATATGGAAGACTGCTAATGTAGTACCAATATACAAAAAAGGGTGACAGACAAGAGGCACTGAACTACAGGCCAGTGTCCTTAACTTGTTTACCATGCAAGGTGATGGAGAAGATTGTGAGAAAAAACCTAGTAACACATCTGGAGAGAAGAGACTTCGTGAAAACCCCCATCAACATGGGTTCAGGGAGGGTAAATCTTGCCTTACAGGCTTGATAGAATTCTATGATCAGGTGACAAAGATTAAGCAAGAAAGAGAAGGATGGGCGGACTGCATATTTTTAGACTGTCGGAAAGCCTTTGACACAGTACCCCATAAAAGGTTGATGCATAAGCTGGAGAAACAGGCAGGAGTAATTGGTAGGGCGCTCCAGTGGATAAGGGAGTACCTAAGCAATAGGAAGCAGAGAGTTACAGTGAGGGGTGAGACCTCAGAATGGCGTGAAGTCACCAATGGAGTCCCACAGGGCTCTGTACTCTGACCTATCCTGTTTCTGATATACGTAAATGATCTCCCAGAGGGTATAGACTCATTCCTCTCAATGTTTGCTGACGACGTCAAAATTATGAGAAGGATTAAGACAGAGGAGGACAGCTTGAGGCTTCAAGAAGACTTGGACAAGCTGCAGGAATGGTGGAACAAATGTCTGTTAGAGTTTAACCCAAGCAAATGTAATGTAATGAAGATAGGGGTAGGAAGCAGGAGACCAGATACAAGGTATCATTTAGGAGATGAAATACTTCAAGAGTCAGAGAGAGAGAAAGACCTGGGGGTTGATATCACGCCAGACCTGTCCCCTGAAGCTCATATCAAGAGGATAACATCAGCAGCATATACCAGGTTGGCTAACATAAGAACGACCTTTAGAAACTTGTGTAAGGAATCTTTCAGAACATTATATTCCACATATGTCAGACCAATCCTGGAGTATGCGACTCCAGCATGAAGTCCATATCTAGTCAAGTATAAGACTAAACTGGAAAAGGTTCAAAGGTTTGCCACCAGATTAGTACCCGAGCTGAGATGTATGAGCTACGAGGAGAGACTACGGGAATTAAAACTCACTTCGTTGGAAACCAGAAGAGTTAGGGGGGACATGATCACCACATTCAAGATTCTCAAGGGAATCGACAGGGTTTGATATAGACAGGCTATTTAACACAAGGGGCACACGCACTAGGGGACACAGGTGGAAACTGAGTGCCCAAATGAGCCACAGAGATATTAGAGAGAACTTTTTTAGTGTCAGAGTGGTTGAAAAATGGAATGCATTAGGAAGTAATGTGGTGGAGGCTGACTCCATACACAGTTTCAAGTGTAGATATGATAGGCTCAGGAACCTGTACACCTGTTGATTGACAGTTGAGAGGCGGGACCAAAGAGCCAGAGCTCAACCCCCGCAAGCACAATTAGGTGAGTACAACTAGGTGAGTACACACACATACACACCCATTAGTTGATTGACAGTTGAGAGGCGGGACCGAAGAGCCAGAGCTCAACCCCCGCAAGCACAAATAAGTTAGTTTAAATAGGTGAGTACACAGACACTTCCCCAGGAAGCAGCCCGTAACAGCTGTCTAACTCCCAGGTACCTATTTACTGCTAGGTAACAGGGGCATTAGGGTGAAATAAACTCTTCCCATTTGTTTCCGCCATCGCCGGGGATCGATCCCCAGGCCATTGGATTGCGAGTCTCAAGCGTAGTCCACTCGACCACCAGGCAGGTGGTTGTGGTGGCCGGGCAAGTCGGGTAAGCTTCTTAAATCAGTGACGCTGTTCACGGGAGTACTATCATATCCAAAATTACTAGTTTTACTATAACTTAAATAGATAAAATAAATGACATACATAACTAAACAATAATAAGACACTCGCCTGGCGTTCCGCGAGCGCTATGTCATGGGTTCGTATCCTGGCCGGGGAGGATTTACTGGGCGCAAATCCTTAACTGTAGCCTCTGTTTAACGCAACAGTAAAATGTGTACTTGGATGAAAAAACGATTCTTCGCGGCGGGGATCGTATAGGGACCTGCCCGAAACGCTACGCGTACTAGTGGCTGTACAAGAATGTAACAACTCTTGTATATATCTCAAAAAATAATAATAATAATAATAAATCGAGATAAGTGACTCAGGCAGGACTAAGGTTCTACCTAATGTGACAACACCCCCCCCTCATTGATATATCTTCTCCCCCCCCCCTTACCCTCAATCACCCTACCCCTCTTCTCCCACACACAACCACATACTCCACAAACCCAAACCTTATGGTTCCCTTTATCCATTCCCCCCGCCCCTTCCCCCTTCACCTCTCTCCCTCCATCACTTTCTCTACCTGTCTTCCTCCCACCTCCCAACACTAGAGAATGTTTTCAGGCTTGGCCAGTGTTACGTGCCTGGGCAAAGCCTATTGACTCTTTGTAAAGGAACTCAGGATCGTAGCGCTGTGTTTACACATGTAATAGCGACCATTCATTCTTAAGTATTTTAGTGATAGACCTTAAATGATTTGGATTATGTGTGGGATTTTAGTTAATTACATTATTGAGTTTGTTAGTTAGGTTGGGGTTTAAGAATAAGTGAACTCTATAACTTTTTATATTCAAGAGGACTGAGACCTCATCTTGGCAAATGGCGGTCGATCCTTTCCTTGCCAGACGTAAGAACATTTTAGATTGTAACGTACGTGGGTTTCATATTTATTTAGTAGTCTTGATTACAGTAGTCGGTTGTTGGCATTGTCGAAGACGTTGAGACGGAGTTTGGAGCAAAGCAGAGAGCTGAGTGAGGCCTGAGTCAGGGAGCTCCCTGCGGGAGGGCGTGGCGGCTCGATGGGGAATCTTGAGTGTCTAAACTCGATCGGGATCGAGAGCATTGTAGCTGGATGCGGTCGTAGTCTGCTGTCTACTCTGTGTCGAAGCTGTAGCGTCTTGGGGTTGATTAGAACTGTACACGCCGGGTGCTACATTCTTGAGGTTGAAGGGACCGGTGGCTGAGCGGACAGAACACTGGACGCGTAATCCTGTGGTCCCGGGTTTGATCCCGGGCGCCGGAGAGAAACAATGGGCAGAGTTTCTTTCACCCTGATGCCCCTGTTACCTAGCAGTAAATAGGTACCTATGAGTTAGTCAGATGTCATGGGCTGTTTCCTGGGGGTAGAGGCCTGGTCGAGGACCGGGCCGCGGGGACACTAAGCCCCGAAATCATCTCAAAATAACCTCAAGAGATGTGGTAAGTCCTAAGCGTCTGTACCGCAGGTACCCGAATCACTGTGGAAATTGTACTGTGTGCTATTAGATTGATAAAGATTAAGCCACCCAAGAGGTTTGTTGGCTATTCGATTGATTGATAAAGATTAAGCCACCCAAGAGATGGCACGGGCATGAATAGCCCGTAAGTGATGGCCCTTTTGAGCCATTACCAGTATCAAGAGATGATACTGGAGATCTGTGGAGGCGCAACTGCACCCTGTGTGACGGGAGATGACTCCCGGACCAAATGGTGACCAATGATGGTCTTCTATTCGATTGATTGATTGATGAAGATTAAGCCACCCAAAAGGTGGCACGGGCATGAATAGCCCGTAAGTGGTGGCCCTTTTGAGCCATTACCAGTATCAATAGATGATACTGGAGATCTGTGGAGGTGCAACTGCACCCTGCGTGACGGGAGATGTTTCCCGTGGTTGGCTATTCACTTCAAGCTTGCTTATATATGGTGACTACACCTTATCTTCCTCCAACAGGATGGAAAGAATGTTACCTGCGATTAGGGAAGGTATTTGAGTATTCATAATTAGTGCTAATTAGTTTGTCATTAAGGTAATGAGAGATTAGAGCGAGTATAAGGTTTACTCGCTACAAGATGCTCAGAGCTGTAAGTACACTCTTAATATTATGTTAGCGTTTTGTAAAGCTAGGATGTTAGTTATGCTTAGAACTGCATAGTGGCAATTTAATATTATAATGGAGGGACATATGTGACTAATAGGGCAAGAACGCCGCGTGGCGAAGTGGTAAAACGCTTGCCTGGCGTTTGGCAAGCGCTTTGTTCTGGGTTCGTATCCGGGCCAGGTAGGATTTACTGGGCGCAAATCCTTAACTGTAGCCTCTGTTTACCCAACAGTGCAATGGATCCCTGGTTGTTACACGATTTGGCGGGTCGTATTCCGGGGAAAATTAGGATTAAGGACCTGCCCAAAACGCTATGCGCGCCAGTGACTGTACAGGAATGTAAAAACCTTTGAATAAAAAAATAAAGACATAAACCCGGTAATGTGGTGTTATAGTGGCCAGAATACGCCTGGGATATAGACGTATCTGGCAGCTTTCTCAAAACCCAAATGTCGAGTACACAATGTGTCAACTTTGTGAAAGAGAAAACATGCATTCTCTTGAACATTACATTGTAGAATGTCCCATATTGACTGACTTTCCCCCTCCTGGGCTGAGGTATGCTGAACTCTGTAAAATACTAAATAATAAATAATATAAAGAAATGTTTATTTAGGTAAGGTACATACATACAAGAGATTTTACAAAGATTGATGCATTTATAGATAGAGTTAGTACATACAATGCCTAAAGCCACTATTCCGCAAAGCGTTTCGGGCAAAAATGATATACTATATGAATACTGTCAAATACAAAAATACTGTCAAATGAATACTGTCGAATATAAAAATACTATATGAATACTGTCACACTTGATATATTGGACTTGTACCCAGTACTATGTAATGCATTAATTATACAATGTTTGTGATGTAACTATAACCTGAGCTTGTAAAAGCACCCTAATAACCTTCAGTGGTTAAGGGTTTTATAACACACTAGTTTATATTGCAGCTCTTTTATCCGGTCATTCCTTCCTCCGTCCCATCCCAAATCCTTATCCTGATCGCTTCGCAGTGCTATATGGTCGTAACGGCAATTTCTCTTGATAGTTCCCTTCCCTTCTTACCCTGTCAGAGTAGGAGAGACATAAATGTATGTGTATATATGTGTGCGTGTATTGGTGTATGTGTATATGTATATATGTATGTATATATACATGAATCTGTGTGTGTGTTTGTACGTATGTATGTGTATATAGGATATGAGGAAGCTGGTCAGAATTACATTTCACTTTTGTAAAAGTACATTAATGACATTATGTTAAAAGACACATCGAACACTATTTATGAAGGACAGACGTAAATTTGTGCATTTATTTATATATGTATGAAGGTTAGATTGGCATTTTATAAGCACTACAATCACCTTCTGTGGTTAATTGTTCAATAAATCATTGAACTATATGTTCAACAGATCTCTAACCCTGTCCATGGAGGACAGATGAAAATGTATATATCCTGGTTAGCATTGTAAATGTGTGGCCAGGTCTGTGGTAGGAAATAATAATAAATACAAAAAAGTCTGAAGTGACGGGAGGGTTGTTTACATTGCGAGGAAGGTTAAGGGCTTTTTAAATAATAACAGGAATCGAAAAAAAATGATAGGGGAAGAATTCCTGAAACCTGGAACTTCAAGAACATGAGGCCATAGATTTAAACTTATTAAACAAAGCTGCTGAAGAAATATAATAATATTCACTTTCGCAAACAGAGTTGGAAATGGATGGTTGGAACACGTTAGGTGAGAAGGTGGTGGAGGCTAAAACTGTCAGTAGTTTCAAAGCGTTATATGACAAAGAATTTTGGGAAGACGGGACACCACGAGCGTTGGTCTCACCCTGTAACTACATTTAGGTAATTACACATAGGTAATTACACACACATACATACACCCAGCTGATTGACAGTTGTTCTTACGGGACCAAACCCCCGCAAGCACAACTAGGCGAGTACTGTCGGAAAACCTGACACCATTTAATAATATTACATACAATAGACAGATAATATTGCTGCTGTGTTGCATACACAAGTTAACCCATAGAAATTGTAGCTTGTAGTGGAATTTTCCGTCAATAGAAAACGGGATATCATTGCCACATAGTACTATAAATTCACCAGCTATTCTGTTGGGAAATATTCTTAAATACACTAGTCTTTGGACTTTTACCATCATAAAAACATCTTATTTTAATTAACTTAATTATCATTATCAAAATAAAGTAAATGTGACCCTTCTATCACTTATTGACATTGGACGAGAGCCAAGGCGTCAGTAGCGGTGTGAAGAGGGCAGCCATTGTTTGTTAAGACCGGAGGCGCTGGGGAGCAAATTCAGCTCCTATAATTCTCTTGGACGAAGTGTTATGGAGACCAAATTAGTGTTCAACCATCATCATCACGCTGTCAACATAAACAAGGGAAGTGTCTTACCGAAACCCATTTATATTATCATTTCTGGCCAGTTAATGTTAGGTAGATAAAGGGCGAACCGGTTAGCACGAGAAAGAGCCTCTAAATACAGGTAATTAAGCCTTGGTCCTTATATAATATACAGTGTTTTCTCTGATATAGCTGTTATATATTAGGATTCCGGCTTTACAGCTAGTGCCCTTTGACAGGAACAAGAAGAGGAAGCAAGAATTAATCTTGGCACATCAGTTACTTGGGGTGCTGGAAGCTAGCCTCTCACGAGGGTAATTTTGTATCTACATTCTAGTTATACCTGGTGGACTAAGCCTACCATACAATAAGATAAGGTACCTCCAATTTTATACTAATATATGTAGTTAATACTGTAGTTTGATTGGCTGCATATATATAAATTTAATATAAACCCCTCCTAATGTGTAACGATCGATTTGTGAGAAATATTGCAGAAATAAAGTCCACTTAACGTCATACCAATTGCTATCGAAGTATATAAATTAACGTAAATATAAATTCTATATAAATTCATATAAATTAAATAAATATAAATCTCACAGGACGGTTCCCACAAGTACACAAACACAAACACACACACACACGCCTGGTAGCCAGGTGGGGGGCCTGGTAGCCTGGTGGATAGCGCGCAGGACTCGTAATTCTGTGGCGCGGGTTCGATTCCCGCACCAGGCAGAAACAAATGGGCAAAGTTTCTTTCACCCTGAATGCCCCTGTTACCTAGCAGTAATTAGGTACCTGGGAGTTAGTCAGCTGTCACGGGCTGTTTCCTGGGGTGTGTGTGTGTGTGTGTGTGTGGTGTGGGGGGGGGGGTAGTTAGTAAACAGTTGATTGACAGTTGAGAGGCGGGCCAAAAGAGCAAAGCTCAACCCCCGCAAACACAACTAGGTGAGTACACACACACAACACACACACACACACACACACACACACACACACACACACACACACACACACACACACACACACACATACACACATACTGATCACTCAGGGATCAGTTCTTGGACCTGTACTGTTCCTTATATATGTAAATACTCTCCCAGAGGGTATAGAATCGTTCCTCTCAATAATTGTTGATGATGCAAAAAAATATGAGGAGGATTAAGACAGAGGAGGATAGTATGAGGCTACAAGATGACCTAAACATACTGAAGGAATGGTCCAACAAATGGTTACTAAAGTTCTACCCAAGTAAATGCAAGGTAATGAAACTAAGGGGAGAAAACAGAAGGCCAGACACTGGATACCGAATGGGGGGATGAAGTCCTTCACGAAACTGACAGAGAGAATGATCTAGGAATTGAAATCACACCAAACCTGTCTCTAAAAGCACATTAATGATATTATGTTAAAATACACATCGAACACTATTTATGAAGGACAGACGTAAATTTGTGTATTTATTTATATATGTATGATATCAAAAGAACAACATCGGCAGCGTATGCGAGGCTGGCTAACATCAGAGCTGCCTACAGAAACTTGTGTAAGGAATCTTTCAGAACCTTGAATACCACATATGTTAGGTCAATCCTGGAATATGCGGCCCCAGCATGGAACCCGTACCACGTCAAGCACAAGACGAAGCTGGAAAGCGTTCAGAGGTATGCCACTAGGCTAATCCCAGAACTAAGAGGTTCTTAGTAGGGACTAGTGGACAGTTGTAGGGACTTTACCAAGAAAGGCTGAGGGAACTGCACCTCACGTCGCTGGAAGACAGAAGAGCTCGGGGAGACGTGATCACCACATACAAAATTCTCATGGGAATTGGCAGGGTAGACAAGGATGGATAATTTAACACGTTTGGTGCACGCAGAAGGGAACACAGGCAAAAGCTGAGTACCAAATGAGCCACAGAGACATTAGAAAGAACATTTCCAATGTCAGAGCAGTTAGTAAATGGAATGCACTAGGAAGTGATGTTGTGGAGGCCGACTCCATACACAGTTTCAAATGTAAATATAATGGAGCTCGAGAAGTACAGGAATCTGTACACCAGTTGATTGACGGTTGAGATGCGGGACCAAAGTACCTAAAGTCAACCCCCCCCCCCGCAAGCACAACTAGGAGAGTACAACTAGGTGAGTACACTCACCAGGAATCGGTATGACTTAGCAGCAATAAGACTCGAGAGAGGTGAATTAGCGCGGGGCCCGGCAAAGCCAAGGTAAGAAACTCCTAAAGAGAAAAAATATATCAGAAAAAGTTAAAGGAATAAAGATAGCGGAGACCGAGAGAGAGAGAACTGGATATAAAGTCATTAGCCTTCTGGCTCGCAACCTCCTAGGAGATAAAAAATAATTATGCTAATAAAAAGCTGAGAGAAATTTTTGGTACAAGTAAAAGAGCAAAGCAAGATGGCGGACATGACGTCAGAGTGGCGGGAAACAGGAGCGACGGCTCCATCACCGGCAAAGCCAGTATTCCCTCCCTCATAACGGCGTCGTCTCCACCAAAGTTTCGCCATCGCTGTTAGTTTGTGTCTTAAAACTTTTACACTTAAGGCTGTATTTTCCTCTCTGGAAATGTTTATGCGCACCGTCGATGACAAGTCCTGATATTGTGTGCTGGGTCGAGGCGGTCGTACACAGAGGCAGCTGGCGCCCTGCCGGATGCCCTCCCACACAACGGAGACCAATCATTGGCGATGACAGGTTAGCTTTGCGATGATTTCGGGGCTCAACGTCCCCGCGGCCCGGTCTTCGACCAGGCCTCCTGGTTGCTAGACTAGTCAACCAGGCTGTTGAACGCGGCTGCACGCAGCCTGACGTCTGAATCACAGCCTGGATGATCAGGTATCCCGTGTCAATCAGGTTACCGTGTGAACCCGTCCCAGCCAAGGGACTCGCTGGAGGTAAATCACAGAGTATGATTTACTGTTATACGGGACATGAAGTATATTCGTCTTATCGAGGGCCCTCCCCTTCCCCTTAGTGTAGGGGAAGGGGAGGATAGCCACCCCTGGACCTGGGGCTGCTATCTGGAGCGTGTGCCCAAATTCGCGATAATTTTCTATAACATTCTCCGGCACGCCCATGGAGAACATTCTCTGGCGCGCCCATGAAAAACATTTTCCGGCACGCCCATGGAGAACATTCTCTGGCGCGCCCTAGGAGAACATTCTGTGCCGCGCCCATGGAGAACATTCTCTGGCCTGCCCATGGAGAACATTCACTGGCACGCCCATGGAGAACATTCTCTGGCCTGCCCATGGAGAACATTCTCTGGCTAGCCCATAGAAAACATTCCTGACAAAGCCAGTTTAGGTAACTGACATCTCTAAAGAATTAAGAAAAACTTCTTAAGGAGTTCTGCTGCTTAGTTAAAGTGTATTCATTGTTTCACTATTAATAAAGTATTACAGAGATGAATATAAATTAAATAATTTTAGAAAACCATAAATATTATTTCATTCAAAAACAGTATTGTTATTACACCTTATAAGTAGCATAAGAGATGTGAAGGTTAAATTATAATCTCTGGTTCATGTTATAAAATATATCAATTTCAAGGAAAGGAAAGGAAAATAAGCATATTTTACTCTGAGTGAGACTTTTGCTCCTGCATCAGCGATGACATACTTTAGACTTTTGTGAGCAATATGCAGGTGGCGCAGGTAACTCCAGAAAGTCTCCTCTATAATTAGACTTGACAAAGTGCATCACTATAAACTCTGTCGTTGCTCATGTGAATTCGTTGAGGAAAATGCTGTCAAAATTTCCATTTTCAGACTTTCCTGAAGTTTCAGAAAAGGAATTCCCGAGATTCAGAAACATTTCCTGCACTGTTCTGTGTTAATCCAGGTCGCTAGTTGATCTTTTTCAATGTTTTCTTGCTCAGCTCTAAAGTCGATAATATTTTATTTTGTACGGAGCTGATCTGTGAATCCATTGCACCTCAGAACTACCGTAATCAGTCCACTGCAATATTTCCAAATTCATTTTGTCTAATGTTGTACTTTTGGCTACTTTTTGAATTATGGATTTTCTTCAAATAACCAGAACACGGTAAATCTTAAAGAATTTTTTTAGCAGTAAAATCAGTAATGCTTGAAATTTGCACTTGAAGGCTCTGAAATGTCTGTTTTTTTCATGAATTTCAAGATCTCTTATTACATATATATTTATTTATTATGGGTGGGGTTTAAGGAATCAAAAGTTGGCACTGCATACCTCGTTCCAGCAAATGCTTCTCGTGTGCCACCTTGGACATGTGTGCCATAGGTTCGTAACCCTTGTCTTACGTTAATTACTGACAGCGTAATAATAATAATATAATAATAATAATAATAATAATAATAATAATATATAATAATAATAATAATAATAATAATAATAATAATAATAATAATAATAATAATGAGTCGTTTTTATCAAATGTATATAAGAATTTTCAGTGGCTTATTTATGATGACTAAGCCACACATCAGAAGGTAAAGAAACGACGTCGTTTCGGTCCGTCGTGGACCATCATCACGCCGTGTGGTCCAGGCCCAGGGCGGTCCAGGACCTCATGGACCGTCACTTCACACACTCAAGCGTTCTCTGTGTCTGTACAACTGTGAATAACAACAGTACATATATAGCTTTATATAATCACAATAACAGTACACATATAGCTTCATATAATCACAGTAACAGTAGAACAGAATTTGCCTTATTATGAAGGATGAGTGAGATTTGTTATCTGATGCTAATTAGTTTCCTTAGTTTTTCTTTTAAACTGTTTGAGAGAAGTAGAGAGTTAAATCTCACTGTGACGTCATCCCACATTTTACGACCCTTTCTTTACATGTCAAATAAAGGGTCTTAAAATGGGGAATAAGGTTGATGTGTGAAAATATAGGGATTGCTTAGGTCGAGTCGCATCCTGGGATGTCAAATATATATTTCTCGTGTCGCACTTCAGCCCTGTAGGATGTGTGTGAGATCAGGATTACTGTTGGAGTAATCCTGATCTCTGTAAACCTTTCTGAGTAATATCTGAGTAATCTTTGTAAAGTCTGACGAGTACGCTTGAGTGTGTGAAGTGACTTGATATTCATCATATTTAGGGATTTAAGTAAGGTTGCTATTGCTGATTTATGTTGAGTAATTATGGGTCTTAGGTAATTTGGGGTTATATATTACCAGGCAAAGTTACAGTCGGTGAGTTATGGATAGATTAGTGAATAAATACATTAATGACAAGGTTCGGTGAGGTACGTTGTACTAGATATTTTTAGAGAATGCCGACTATTTTATATTTTATTTTTAATAAGGAATATGGGAATTGAAATTCATCTTATTGTCAATGTGGACGCCAAGGAATTTCCTATCTACTCTGCTCTCAGTTTGGGTATTGTTAAAGTTTTGTTCAGTGTGATTGGCTGACATGTTTTAAAACAATGTGAAACACGGTTTCCTAGTATTAAGGATGAGCTTGTTAGTAGTTGGCCACAAAGCTGACGTGTGGCAAAAGCAGCATCGTTCACACAAATTATTGGTGCAGTTTAAAAAGGCTATTGTGGTTAACGATGTTAGATAATAATTAATTATATGTGCAGCTCTATTTGTTATTTAAATAAGGCCTATAAAATTAATGGCCTTGCACAGGTCTACAAACAGACCAATGGGATACTTATTTTTACAAAGAGAAGCATGAATCAAAACAAGCATAATAATTAGACCATCGTTGGTATTCTTCCGGGTGTCAGAAGTCACACTGGCAAGAGTTAGGTGTGTTATGTTTAGCTATGGAGGAGTAAAGCTGTTCATTCAAGAGCTTAGCAAATATTTTGGACAAAATGTGTAGGACTGACATAGGTCAAAAGTTGTTGGCCAGCACTTGTATAACCTGGGATGGCTCTAACATTGTTTTTTATGCTTGTCAGGAAAGCCGCGGGCGTGAAGTGCCATTGACTTACGGTAGAGTTGTAGGTACTATGTAGGTACTATGACCAGCGCTACAACACTCGAGGTTTTTATATAAGAGTTGAAATAAATCTTAACCTTTCGTCTCGATAATAATAATAATAATAACACACATATATATATATATATATATATATATATATATATATATATATATATATATATATATAATATATTATATATATATATATATATATATATATATATATATATATAGCATTTAAATCAAAATATAAAATATTTGATAAACAAAATAAGATTGGAATTAATCAAATTGTTGACCAGACCACACACAGAAGGTGAAGGGACGACGACGTTTCGGTCCGTCTAGGACCATTCTCAAGTCGATTGTGATGAGGAAGTAGAGACAGGCAATAAATAGGCAAGAGAGATTAATCAAATTCTTACTAATATTATTATTACACAGAGAGTAAACACACTAACGTTACCGCATCGATTAGAAAATCCGCAGGCGCGTTCGAATCCATGTGGTGGGCGTTCCCTCACACAAGCGTCTAGCGACTAGACCATGACATGCGTCAGAGTGCATGGGGGGGGGGAGGGGAATGTGTGAAAACCCTGTTCCGGCTTCAGTAGAAGCCTCGGGAAATCCTTATGTGTGTTCAGTAGAACTCCAGGTTGCAATCCTTATACCATGTCGTGGTCTAGTTGCTTGGGGCGTGTGTGTGTGTGTGTGGAACTCCCAGCGCGTAGGTTCGAACCCTCATCACGGCTCCTACGAATTTTTCTCATTATTATAATTAATATTATTATTGAGAAAATCCACTAGGGCAATGTGGTGGACGCTAACCAATGACCTTGGCGTTGCCAAGCCATATACTAGTGGGTTTTCTCATTGATATATATCGCGTTAATGTGATTTATGTGTG
>WNGS01000337.1:12064203-12108550 GCA_020271785.1 Procambarus virginalis | reverse complement strand
ATGCGGTCTCTGACGAATTTGGTCTTAACTGGACTCTGACTAATTTTGGTCTTTAACTGGACTCTGACTAATTTTCGGTCTTACAGCTCGACTCTGTCCAATTTAGGTCTGAAACTAGATTCTGATAAAAATTGATCTGAAAATTAACTCTGAATATTTTGGGCACAAACAGGACACTAACTACTTTTTGGTCTGAAAATGGTCTCTGTTCAATTTTGGTCTGAAAATGGTCTATTTCATATTTTGGTGTTTAACTGGACTCTGATTAACTTGGGTCTTTAACTGGACTCTGATTAATTTGGGTCTTTAACTGGACTCTGATTAATTTGGGTCTTTAACTGGACTCTGATGAAAATTGGTCTCAGTTTGCACTCTGACTAATTTTACTAAACTTTGCCTATTTTTGGTCTTAAATGAACTCTGAAGAAAATCGATCTTTAAATGGTCGTTTTACTATTTTTTTAACTAGTCTATGAATAATTTTAGGTCTTATACTGGACTCTGACTAATTTTCGATCTTTTAAATTAACTAGTCTATGAATAATTTTCGGTCTTTTACAGATGAAATGGTAGCCGTAAATGGGTATAAAACTAAAACTTACTGCTCAAATGTCTATTTTCCTTAACAAAACTTCCATGACAATATTCTCTGAATATGTTTTTTTTTTTCAATAATTTTGATCTTAAACTCGTAAATAAACTTCCATGAACATATGAACTTTGAAATATTTTCCTAAAAAGTGAACTCTGAAAAAATTTTGAATTTCTTCCATTAGAAACCTTTAACTCCGAATGAGTGATTTTCGGTCTGAATTTCCCCATAAGAACTCTTTAACCCCAAATTAGAAACTGGGGAAATTTACATGGAAACCCGACAGTCTATGGACGACTGAGAAATTTATCAGGAAACCCGACGAAACACACGGGATTTGTAAATTTTCCTGGAACCCCGACGCTGCACACGGGACTTAAATTAACTGGAAAACCGACGCCTTAAACGGGATTTTTTTTTTATAAAAAATGGCCCTTTTAAGGCGTCATCCCTGCTACTCCTCTCTCTCCTCTCTGGCCTCCCACTGTGTCCTCACTAGCCTCCTTGGCCTCCCTCTGGCCTTCCTGATCTCCCTTTCTATCTTCTCTGGCCTCCCTGGCCTCCCTCTCTGGCCTGTTATGTTCTTCCACGACCACCAGAGGGAGACGTCACCATCTGGAGGGAGAAGAGAAATACATGCATCTAGAGAGAGAGAGAGAGAGAGAGAGAGAGAGAGAGAGAGAGAGGAGAGAGAGAGAGAGAGAGACAGAGACAGAGACAGAGACAGAGACAGAGACGGAGGAGGGAGAGGGAGAGGGAGAAGGAGAGGGACAGGGAGAGGGAGAGGGAGACAATAGCAGCTGTCGACACAACACACACGCAATATTGTTAGAACATGGGGGTAAATTCCTTGATGAGTGAGAACGCTGTGGAGAGACTCTTACAATATTACATCGTGGTTGGGAGCAGTGGAGGGACAGAAATAGTGGTGGGAAGCAGTGGAGGGACTGTATATATATATATTAGACGGCATAAGCAAGAAACAGACAAGCTGGCCAAACCTCCGTCAGGTGTATAAGTTGGAGGCTTGAGGCTGAGAGACGGGTGTATATACCTGGCCCGGACTTGTGATGGCTGGACTCTTGGCTGCTTGCATGACTTATTATAGGTTATTAACACTTACACTGAGTTATTAGGAAGATTATTCCTCTATTATTAATTATGAATGATTATATATTATACTGAGCTGAGGTGGTATTTATGAGGTCAGTCGGTCCCACGTCACTACGAGGATTGAGTAACGGAACTAATTTCTAAGCCTCGCTTTGAACTAAAGTGCGGGAATAATGTCTAACGCAATATATGTCAAAAAAATTAATATATTTAATTCATTTCTCATAACAATTAGAATTAAACATTCCAATTTCCAATTTAGCAAATATTAATTCTCACAGTAAGTCAAGCAGGCGTGAGGGAGGAGGAGGGCGTCGCTATGTTAGCCATTGGAGCGGAGGCTGGGCGTTACCGTCCAGGTATATACCACCGAACAACCTGCTTACCTGGACACATTCTTACAACCCCGCTCCTGTGCCAGGTAAGTCCACTATGGGATCACCATAGCCCGTGCTACTTGCCCGCTCCTGTGCCAGGTAAGTCCACTACGGGCTCACCATAGCCCGTGCTACTTGCCCCGCTCCTGTGCCAGGTAAGTCCGCTACGGGCTCACCATAGCTCGTGCTGCTTGCCCTGCTCCTGTGCCAGGTCAGTCCACTACGGGCTCACCATAGCCCGTGCTTCTTGCAACTTTTTGTTCCCAGTAGCTGAATCTAAAACAACAACTTGCTTACCTGCCATAAAGGTCGACTGATTTAGTTATTGGTAGTGTTAAGTCTCCGTCTCGCACTGATAAGTACCTCACAGTTTATTTGCTGCCCGGTTTAACAACTAGGGGGAAGTAACAACCTTAAGCAACAGGATAACCGTAAATCTCCAGTATGAACTAAGGCTCGCACACACAGTGTACGTGTTCATAGGGCCGTGTTGTGTTCACTGGGCCGTTCACAGTGTCCGTTCACGTTCACGGTCCACAGTGTTCACAGGGCCGATGGCTGACTGGACAGCACGCTGGACGCGTGATCCCGTGGCCCTGGATTCGATTACCGGCGCCGGCGAGAAACAATGGGCAGAGTTTCTTTAACCCTGATTCCCTTGTTACCAAGCAGTAAATAGGTACTTGGAAGTTAGTCAGCTGTCACGGACTGGTTCCTGAAGTATGTGTGTGTGTGTGTGTGTGTGTGTGTGTGTGTGTGTGTGTGTGTGTGGTGTGTGGTGTGTGTGTGTATGGTGTGTGTGTGTGTGTGTGTGTGTGTGTGTGTGTGTGTGTGTGTGTGTGTGTGTGTACTCACCTAGTTGTACTCACCTAGTTGTGCTTGCGGGGGTTGAGCTCTGGCTCTTTGGTCCCGCCTCTCAACCGTCAATCAACAGGTGTACAGTTTCCTGAGCCTATTGGGCTCTATCATATCTACACTTGAAACTGTGTATGGCGTCAGCCTCCACCACATCGCTTCCTAATGCATTCCATTTGTCAACCACTCTGACACTAAAAATGTTCTTTCTAATATCTCTGTGGCTCATTTGGGCACTCAGTTTCCACCTGTGTCCCCTAGTGCGTGTT
The DNA here is from genome assembly GCA_020271785.1 of Procambarus virginalis. Classification (NCBI taxonomy): domain Eukaryota; kingdom Metazoa; phylum Arthropoda; class Malacostraca; order Decapoda; family Cambaridae; genus Procambarus; species Procambarus virginalis. The sequence goes on along the minus strand of WNGS01000337.1, from coordinate 12,105,344 downwards.
AAACCGTTAAACAGCCTGTCTTTATCAACCCTGTCGATTCCCCTGAGAATCTTGAATGTGGTGATCATGTCCCCCCTAACTCTTCTGTCTTCCAACGAAGTGAGGTTTAATTCCTGCAGTCGCTCCTCGTAGCTCATACCTCTCAGCTCGGGTACTAGTCTGGTGGCAAACCTTTGAACCTTTTCCAGTTTAGTCTTATGCTTGACAAGATAGGGACTCCATGCTGGAGCCGCATACTCCAGGATTGGTCTGACATATGTGGTATATAATGTTCTGAAAGATTCCTTACACAAGTTTCTAAGGCCGTTCTTATGTTAGCCAACCTGGCATATGCTGCTGATGTTATCCTCTTGATATGAGCTTCAGGGGACAGGTCTGGCGTGATATCAACCCCCAGGTCTTTCTCTCTCTCTGACTCTTGAAGTATGTCATCTCCCAAATGTATCTGTATCTGGTCTCCTGCTTCCTACCCCTATCTTCATTACATTACATTTGCTTGGGTTAAACTCTAACAGCCATTTGTTCGACCATTCATGCAGCTTGTCCAGGTACATATACGGCACGCATAGACGCGATAAAGCACCTAAATTATTGGGATCGTCTCAAAGCTCTCCAAATGTACTCACTAGAAAGAAGACGAGAGAGATATCAAATAATATACACCTGGAAGATACTGGAGGGCCAGGTCCCAAATCTACACAGTAAAATAACAACGTACTGGAGTGAACGATATGGAAGAAAATGCAGAATAGAGCCAGTGAAGAGCAGGGTGCCATAGGCACAATCAGAGAACACTGTATAAACATCAGAGGTCCGCGGTTGTTCAACGTCCTCCCAGCAAGCATAAGATATATTGCCGGAACAACCGTGGACATCTTCAAGAGGAAACTAGATTTATTCTCCAAGGAGTTCCGGACCAGCCGGGCTGTGGTGGGTATGTGGGCCTGCGGGCCGCTCCAAGCAACAGCCTAGTGGACCAAACTCTCACAAGTCAAGCCTGCCTCGGGCCGGGCTTGGGAGTAGAAGAACTCCCAGAACCCCATCAACCAGTATCAACCAGGTATCAACCAGGTCTTCTTGAAGTCTCAAGCTGTCCTCCTCTGTCTTAATCCTTCTCATAATTTTGGCGTCGTCAGCAAACATTGAGAGGAATGAGTCTATACCCTCTGGGAGATCATTTACGTATATCAGAAACAGGATAGGTCCAAGTACAGAGCCCTGTGGGACTCACTGGTGACTTCACGCCAGTCTGAGGTCTCACCCCTCACTGTAACTCTCTGCTTCCTATTGCTTAGGTACTCCCTTATCCACTGGAGCGCCCTACCTGTTACTCCTGCCTGTTTCTCCAGCTTATGCATCAACCTTTTATGGGTACTGTGTCAAAGGCTTTCCGACAGTCCAAAAAATGCAGTCCGCCCACCCTTCTCTTTCTTGCTTAATTCTTGTCACCTGATCGTAGAATTCTATCAAGCCTGTAAGGCAAGATTTACCCTCCCTGAACCCATGTTGATGGGTTGTCACGAAGTCTCTTCTCTCCAGATGTGTTACTAGGTTTTTTCTCACAATCTTCTCCATCACCTTGCATGGTATACAAGTTAAGGACACTGGCCTGTAGTTCAGTGCCTCTTGTCTGTCACCCTTTTTGTATATTGGTACTACATTAGCAGTCTTCCATATTTCTGGTAGGTCCCCCGTTTCCAGTGACTTACTATACACTATGGAGAGTGGTAAGCAAAGTGCTCCTGCACACTCTTTCAATACCCATGGCGAGATTCCATCCGGCCCAACAGCTTTTCTCACATCCAGCTCCAATAGGTGCTTTTTGACCTCATCTCTTGTAATTTCGAACCTATCCAAGGTCACCTGGTTTGCTGCCACCTCTCCCAGCGCCGTGATATCTCCCTGTTCTATTGTAAAGACCTCCTGGAACCTTTTGTTGAGTTCTTCACACACCTCTTTGTCATTCTCTGTGTACCTGTCCTCGCCCACCCTAAGTTTAATCACCTGTTCCTTCACTGTTGTCTTCCTCCTGATGTGACTGTGTAGTAGCTTTGGTTCAGTCTTGGCTTTGTTAGCTATATCATTTTCATACCTTTTCTCAGCTGCTCTTCTCACACTGACATACTCGTTCCTGGTTCTCTGGTATCTCTCTCTACTTTCTGGTGTTCTGTTATTACGGAAGTTCCTCCATGCCCTTTGTTCAGCTCCTTTGCTTTCATACATTCCCTATTAAACCACGGATTCTTCCTTTGCTTCTCTGTTTTTTCCTGTTGGGCTGGGACAAACCTGCTTACAGCCTCCTGACATTTTTGGGTGACATAGTCCATCATGTCTTGTACGGACTTGGTTCCGAGTTCTGTGTCCCAATGTATATCCCATAGGAATTTATTCATCTCCTCATAGTTTCCCTTTCGGTACGCCAGCCCTTTGGTTCCCAGTTCTTTTTTGGGGGTGATAATTCCTAGCTCAACCAGGTACTCAAAGCTCAATACACTATGATCACTCATTCCCAAGGGGGCTTCCAACTTAACTTCCCTTATATCCGACTCATTTAGGGTAAATATCAGATCAAGCAAGGCTGGTTCATCCCCTCCTCTCATTCTTGTCGGTCCCTTGACGTGTTGACTTAGAAAGTTTCTTGTTGCCACATCCAGCAGCTTAGCTCTCCATGTGTCTGGGCCTCCGTGTGGGTCTCTGTTCACCCAATCTATCTTCCCATGGTATGTGTGTGTGTGGTGTGTGTGGAAAAAAAAAAAAAATACAATAGTAGTTATTAACAGTTGATTGACAGTTGAGACGCGGGGCCGAAAGAGCAGAGCTCAACCCCCGCGAGCACAACTAGGTGAAAACAGTCCTTGCCTGCTGAGAATTAATTAACCGTAAGTTGTAAGTGTTGATACTAATGTCTGAGTCCTCGGCAGGACCACCATTTGTGTCGTGGGTGAGGCCGCCCGCCAACTGTGCCGTGCGTGAGGCCGCCCGCCAACTGTTTCGTGCGTGAGGCCCCGCCAACTGTGCCGTGCGTGAGGCCGCCCGCCAACTGTGTCGCTGCGTGAGGCCGCCCGCCAACTGTGCCGTGCGTGAGGCCGCCCTCCAACTGTGTCGTGCGGGAGGCCGCCCGCCAACTGTGTCGTGCGTGAGGCCGCCCGCCAACTGTACCGTGCATGATGCCGCCCGCCAACTGTGTCGTGCGTGAGGCCGCCCGCCAACTGTACCGTGCGTGAGGCCGCCCGCCAACTGTGCCGTGTGTGAGGCCACCCACCAACTGTGCCGTGCGTGAGGCCGCCTGCCAACTGTGCCGTGCATGATGCCGGCCGCCAACTGTGTCGCTGCGTGAGGCCGCCCGCCAACTGTGCCGTGCGTGAGGCCGCCCGCCAACTGTGCCGTACGTGAGGCCGCCCGCCAACTGTACCGTGCGTGAGGCCGCCCGCCAACTGTGTCGCTGCTTTGTGCTACAGTCGACCGTCCCAGGCCTACGATGCTTAGGCAAGAAGAGACAGGTAAAACTTACGTATTTACTAATAGTATTAAGTAATGGGATTAGTCTTTTCTAATCCCATTCTGAGAGCACCGGGATTTAAATACTGTTAAATGAATTTAGTTCACATTAAACTTAAATAATTTAAAACAAGTACATTTCTTGTTCTGAATTAACCTGTGCTGGGGAGTAGTCTGGGGTGTGTGTGTGTTAAGTACTGGGGAGTAGTCTAGGGTGTGAGTGTCAAGTGCTGGGGAGTAGTCTAGGGTGTGTGCGTGTTAAGTACTGGGGAGTAGTCTAGGGTGTGAGTGTGTGTGTCAAGTGCTGGGGAGTAGGTTGGAGTGTGTGTGTCAAGTGCTGGGAAGTAGTCTAGGGTGTGTGTGTGTCAAGTGCTGGGGAGTAGTCTGGGATGTGTGTGTCAAGTGCTGGGGAGTAGGTTGGAGTGTGTGTGTCAAGTGCTGGGGAGTAGGTTGGAGTGTGTGTGTCAAGTGCTGGGAAGTAGTCTAGGGTGTGTGTGTGTCAAGTGCTGGGGATCAGTCTAAGGTGAGTGTGCCAACTATGACACCAAATACTCATTCATCAATTTTAACATGCTGTTCATTCAAAATAGTAATTTTCTCAAATATATATTAATATTGTTATATATTTTAGCAAACTGTGCATATTTAGGCACTTGTTAGGTTACGTGTTTAGGTTCCGTTGGCGATTACTTGTATTTGTAGTACGTGGGTGAAGCATTTACAGCGATGTGGTTCGATCAACAGTCGTCAGCAAAACACTTGTTCTGGACGTGTTTGAACGTCATCAGTATTGAGTCTTGTGTGTAAACCGTTTTTCATTCATAACTCAACATAACTCCGTAACCCAACAATACCCATTCTAAGAACTCATTAGCAAATGATGGAGACACACATAATTTAATAAAACTCTTCAACTGCTCATTTTTAAATAACTACAGGGAGGTCTCAGGATCTATTCTAAGTAAATAGAAATCTGTAGAGGGAACTGTACAACTACAGGGAGAAGGAGTTGCGCTCTAGCTGCCGTGGAGTGTGGTCGTGTTGCCTGACCTCTCCGGCAGTTGGTGGGTGTTTGCTAGTTTGGCCGGCTGGGGGCATGTGCATCTCTGCCCGCCTGGTCAGTGCTGACGTGGAGTTCAAGATGGGGGTCCCGCTTCCCCCTGTAGTGCGGGCTCAGTCCGTCGGCCTCGAGTTTTTTGGCTGAGCTGGTTACCCGGAGCTGGAACTTGTGTTGTTTGGAATGCTTCATGTCCCTGTGGTGGACATTTTATGGCATTGAGTTGGTGACAGCACGTCAGACGATTATCAAGTTTACAGAGGAGCTGGCATATCGGGAGTTTCTCCATCGCTATGAGGGGCGGACCTTACCCCTGCCGGATGGTGCGGGCACTGTGACCCTCTCCGATCATATTGGTGCCCTCACTTATATCAATGTTAATGGAATACCCTTGGAGTTTCCGGAGGGACTGCTACAGCGTTACTTCAGTCAGTTTGGCACGGTTGTTAGTGTGCGGTTGCACACCCTTGAGCGTTTCCTCAGGGACGCTCGTGCGAATGAACATTCGCACCCTGGGAATGTGGCTACGATCAGACATTCCGTCCTCCGTGAGACTCCTGGGATACCATGTTCGGGTGTTTTACACACGCCAGCCTCGGACATGTTATCGTTGTGGCCTTATGGGCCATCAGGCTGCTGAGTGTTCTGCGCCTGCCATTGTACCCGTAAACCTCTTCAGTGAGGAGGATTTCCCGCCACTTCCTGTGGAGGAGGCGTCGGTGGGTATGGATGTGAACGTCTTTTTGGCCGATGCTGTGCTCCCTGTGTCGACTGGTGTACCTCCTGTTGTCACCTCTCCTCCTGAGGTGTCGCCGTCAGGTGCCCATCCTGCTCCGGTTGATATCCCTGGAGTTCTTGTGGATCTTCCGACTGCCTTCTGCATGGCTCCCCCTTCTTAGAGCTCTTCACCTACTGCGTCTGTCCCTGCGCCCTCGCCGTGTGTCCCAGCTATGCTGTGTGCTGGGGTGGGTACGGTGCCTCCTCCTGTGCCTGGCCTGGTACCCCTTGTGGTTGAGAATGCAGCCGTTCTACAACGGGCGTCGGTTCGCACGGCTTGTGTTGCACGTGTCTCTGAGTCAGCCTCCAGATCTGATGTGCGGCCGGTGCCTAAGCATTCCCAGCATTCTTCTTCTTCTGCCTGGGCTGATGTTGGCGAATTCGACGACTGTGGATCTTCCGGCGACTACGGGGTAGCTCCGGTTGCGTCACATTCTTCGGTGGTGGCGGAGGTGCATGTGTCTACAGTTGCCGGTGCCGGTGTTTCGGCCTCTCTTTCTGGTGTGGTGCCTGTGGATCGTGCTTCGGGTGCGCCACCCATGTCGGATGGTTCCGTTTCTTCGTGGGGGGGTGGTATCCCCTGGTGAGGTTCATGGTGCTCTTAGTGACCTGGTGGTGGTGTTCAAAAAGGTTGCCCACTCTGAGGGTTCCATGCCCCCTTCCTCGTTCCCTGTTTCCTCGGCCGGCGGCTTTGACGCCTCTTCCGTCTTCGGCCGTCTCTTTTGTATCTCCTGCAGTATCGTTGAAGGTGTTACCGTCTCGGCAGGCATCGCCTTCTCCTGTGTGTTTAGTGGCAGGACCGTCACGGCGGACGTCTATGCTTCTTCGGTGTCTTCTGCTTCCTCGGAGAGGTGGTTCGCCCTACCCTGCCTAGTTATGCGACTTGCATCGACGAACTTAGGGAGTGGCCATTTCCGCCTGACTTGGTGATTCCTGAGCTTATGTGGGCCCCGCAGAGGCAGGGGAATCGTTTCCCTACCGACATGGAGTATTTGGTTTGGGAGGCCTATAAGCAGAAGTATCCTTGGGATGAGTTCCCTGAGAAATATGTTCCTGTCTCTGAGATATGTATTCCTCGCCTGTGATTTTTTTGTTTGCTGTGTGTTGTGGTTTGTTTCCGTTTGTGTGCATGGTTGTGGAGTGTGGGTCATGTGTGTGTGTGTGTGTGTGTGGGTGGGGTGGGTGTGTTTTCCCGGTTCCTGCATCCTTCGGTTTGTGGTTGTGGGTTTATTAGTGTGGATTGTGTGTGTCTGTCCGGTTCCTGTGCGTTCCAGTGTTTGTTTGAGTGTGTGTCTGGTTGTGGATGTCTTGTTATTAATTTTTTTATTATTTTTCTGGTTGTGCGCTTGTTTGTGTGGTGTTGCGTGTGCTTCGGGCTACTAGCGTGGCCCAGCCTGTTTTGGTTCTCCTTACCATGTGATGCGATTGTAGTTTTATTTTTGTTTCATGTTATATGCTTGAATTTCCTTTCTTGTTTTTATTATTATTATGTATTGGTGCCTCTCCGTGTGTAGTTTATGGGTCCAGTAGGCTCGTTTTGTATAATTATGTTCCGGTGTTTGGGTTGTTGGGTGAGGGTTTGGGTGCTATGTGTTGCAATGTTGTCATTTCTGTACTATTTTGCTGTGTTTGTAATAATTGTTGTGTTTGACATTATTGTTGTGTTTGTTTTTATTGTTTTTTGTTGGGCCGGTGTTTTGTATTTAAATCTTTTGTTATTTTGTAATTTTGGGAGTTTGTACTTTTGTGCTCCACTTGTTTTGTTCTAGTTTGTTTTCTGTTTTGCTTTTATTGTACTTATACGCATGCTTGCATATAAAAATAACAAAAAAANTAGGCAGTTCCCTGTCATTGTGAACTGTCCCTTTGATCTCTTATCACCTAGTCCCCTTTTCATAACTTCATTTGCTCGTGTGAACTCCAGTAGCCATTTCTCTGACCATCTCTGCAACCTGTTCAGGTCCTCTTGGAGGATCCTGCAATCCTCATCAGTTTACAACTCTTCTCATCAACTTTGCGTCATCTGCGAATATCGACATGTAGGACTCTACTCTTGTAAACATGTCATTAACATATGCTAGAAATAGAATTGGTCCCAGCACTGATCCTTGTGGTACTCCATTCGTTATTGTTCGCCAGTCCGACTTCTCGCCCCTTACCATAACTCTTTGGCTCCTTCCTGTTAGGTATTTCCTTTTCCATGCTAGGACCTTTCCCCCCACCCCCGCCTCCCTCTCGAGTTTGAACAGCAGTCTCATGTGCGGTACGGTATCAAAGGCTTTTTGGCAGACCAGAAATATGCAGTCTGCCCAGTCATCTCTGTCCTGTCTTATCCTCATTATTTTTTATCATAGAATTCCAAATGGTTTGTTAGGCATGATTTCCCTTTTCAGGACCCATGTTGATGTTTGTTCACAAACCTATGTTCTCCAGGTGTGCAACCAGTCGTAGCCTGATTATTCTTTCCAGTATTTTACAGGGGATGCTTGTCAGTGATACAGGTCTATAGTTAAGTGCCTCCACCCTATCACCTTTCTTGAAGATGGGTACGACATTTGCCTTCTTCCAGCAACTGGGAAATTCTCCCGACATAAGTGACTCATTAAAGATCATTGCCAGAGGCACGCTGAGGGCCTCTGATTCTTTTAGTATCCACGGTGATCCTTCGTCTGGTCCAACTGCTTTAGTTGCATCCAGTGTTGTCAACTGTTTCTTATTACCTTCTCTGCTGTCACCTCTATATCTGATAATTTTTCATCTAGGGTAATCTCTTCTAACAATGGGAGCTGCTCAGGCTCGGTTGTGAACACTCCATGGAAACTGGTATTCAGTGCCTCGCAGATTTCCTTATCACTTTCAGTATATGCCCCCTCTGTTTTACTTAGTCTTGTCACTTGGTCATTCACCGAAATTTTTCTTCTTATATGGCTGTGTAGTAACTTAGGTTGCTTTTCCGCTTTGATCGCAATGTCGTTCTCATAGTCCCCTTTCCGATGTTCGTCTTATGTTATGTAATCGTTCCTAGCTCTGTTGCATCTGATCCTGTTTTCCTCTGATCTCTGTCCTCTGTCCTGATGGACCTATGACTAGGTCCATCATATCTTGCACTGTTTTTCCTCTAATTCTTCCTCCCACTGCACTTCTCCCAGATAGTCCCTTATCCTCCTATAGTCCCTTTTCCCTGTAGTCAACTCTCCTATCCCAGACCTCTTGGCCCTGAAAGGTATTTCATGCTCCGAATTCTCGATTCTTCTACGTTCTGGGTGAAAATCAGGTGTATTAGGCTCGGTGCATCTCCTCCTCTTTCCCTTGTGTCTTCCTTCACATGTTGTGTTAGGAAATTCCTGTCTATAACATGTACTAACTTTGCTCCCCACGTTCGTCCCCTCCATCGGGATTCCTTGATTCCCAATTTATCTCTCCATGATTTAGGTCCCTCATGACCAGCAGCTTCGCTCTCATTCTGTGGGCTAGTGTTACTGCCTTCTATCCATACATGCCTTGTTGCTGTCATTATACTCCTGCCTGGGTCTTCTACTGTTTGGAGGGGGATTGTAGATTACCAAGATCACAATCTTCCTCCCATCTGCTGTCAGTGTTCCATGTATGAAGCTTGTGCTCTCATTGGTAACCCGATTTCCCAGGTCTTCAAACTTCTATTTCTGCTTTATTAGGAGTGCTACTACTTCCCCTTCCTGTCTCTGTGTCCTCTCTTTCGTATCACTTGGTAGCCCTCTGGAAGATTGCATCTGAGATCATGTCATTTATTTAAGTTTCCACAATTGTAACATGTCAGGATCTGCCTCACTCACTCTTTCTTTTACCCTCTTCTGCTTTATTAGATACCCCATCAGCATTGCTGTACCAAACCTAGAGGTTCTTCATGGAAACTCTTGTACCAGAATTCGCCCTTTCTATGGGGGTCTGGGGGGGGGTGTCTGGGGGTGAATGGGGGCTGCGGGGATCCGGGGGATCTGGGGGGTGTCTCGGGGGAGGGGCTGAATGGGGCTGGGGTGATCTGGGGGTGTCTCGGGGGATCTGGGGGGGGGTTACCTTGGGTGGGGGGTCGTGTCTGGGGAATCCAGGGGTGTCTGGGGGGATCTGGGGGTGTCTGGGGGGTGAAAATGGTCGGGAGGGGTGCTTGGGGGGCGAATGGGGGCTGGGCATCTAGGAAGTAGGTATTTGGAACTCAGGGGTAGTGTGTGCGCATTGGGGCAGAAGGGGTGAAGAGGGAAATTGAGGAAAGGTAGGGGGGGTCCCCCAGTCCCCCACGGGGAGGATCCATGTGTCCCCCTCGCAAGGGTGGAGGAGTCACATGGAGGTGGGGGATGAGGAGGGGTGAGGGCTGGGTGGGTTATGGGGGTTGAGGGATGAGGGCTGAGCGGGTTTTGGGGATTGAAGGGATGAGGGGGTCCTTGGAATGTGGGATGAAGAAGATGGATTTGAATGCAGTGGGGTCAGAGGGGTCAGGGGAGGTGTTGGGAGATAAGCAGGGCAGGGAGGGCTGATTTGGGGAGGGAGTAACCTGGGAAGCAGGTGTGAGCTGGTTAGCTCTGGGGTGTGTAAATACGCTCAAATGGGAAGAGTTGTATCGTGGAGGTTAGGTAATGAGCTGCTTTATATTGTAGCAGCAGACGTGGGGGCACAGACTCCGGGTGTGGCACCTATGTTGACTTCGGTTTAAGTTGCAGGTCGATTAGCGTAAGGTTCACCTTAAGAGAGGAAGAGTGACCTTCTCTGACTGACAGTTCTCGACAAAGTTATGCTCTTCCCAAGCAGTTGGAGCGTGATGAAACACTTCCTTACCTCTGGGAATGCTTCTGCAGATTTTCCCACTAACACTCATATCCGGGGCATATAGGCCACGGACCATTCTTACTGATAGGTCTGGCAGGGCAATATGCTCTCGCACAAGACATCACATATGTGACTTATTGCTTATAGTCAATATTTGGCATATTAATATTACATATGTGGTGTATAGCAAATATATAGAAAGAGTTTTTTCCTTGAAAACAAAATATAACTTGAAATATACCACATATGTACTTATTAATATGCCAAATATTGACTATAAGCAATAAGTCACATATGTGATGTCTTGTGCGAGAGCATATTGCCCTGCCAGACCTATCAGTAAGAATGGTCCGTGGCCTATATGCCCGGATATGATTGTTAGTGGGAAAATCTGCAGAAGCATTCCCAGAGGTAAGGAAGTGTTTCATCACGCTCCCACTGCTTGGGAAGAGCATAACTTTGTCGAGAACTGTCAGTCAGAGAAGGTCACTCTTCCTCTCTTAAGGTGAACCTTACGCTAATCGACCTGCAACTTAAACCGAAGTCAACATAGGTGCCACACCCGGAGTCTGTGCCCCACGTCTGCTGCTACAATATAAAGCAGCTCATTACCTAACCTCCACGATACAACTCTTCCCATTTGAGCGTATTTACACACCCCAGAGCTAACCAGCTCACACCTGCTTCCCAGGTTACTCCCTCCCCAAATCAGCCCTCCCTGCCCCTGCTTATCTCCCCAACACCTCCCCTGACCCCTCTGACCCCACTGCATTCAAATCCATCTTCTTCATCCCACATTCCAAGGACCCCCTCATCCCTTCAATCCCCAAAACCCGCTCAGCCCTCATCCCCTCAACCCCCATAACCCACCCAGCCCTCACCCCTCCTCATCCCCCACCTTCCATGTGACTCCTCCACCCTTGCGAGGGGGACACATGGATCCTCCCCGTGGGGGACTGGGGGACCCCCCTACCTCTTCCTCAATTTCCCTCTTCACCCCCTTCTGCCCCAATGCGCACACCTACCCCTGAGTTCCAAATACCTACCTTCCTAGATGCCCAGCCCCCATTCGCCCCCCAAGCACCCCTCCCGACCATTTTCACACCCCAGACACCCCTGGATTCCCCCAGACACACCCCCCCCAAGGTAACCCCCCCCAGATCCCCCGAGACACCCCCAGATCACCCCAGCCCCCATTCAACCCTCCCCCGAGCACACCCCCCCAGATCCCCCGGATCCCCCCAGCCCCCATTCACCCCCCAGACACCCCCCCCCAGACCCCCAGAGAAAGGGCGAATTCTGGTACAAGAGTTTCCATGAAGAACCTCTAGGTTTGGTACAGCAATGCTGATGGGGTATCTAATAAAGCAGAAGAGGTAAAAGAAAGAGTGAGTGAGGCAGATCCTGACATGGTTACAATTGTGGAAACTTAAATAAATGACATGATCTCAGATGCAATCTTTCCAGAGGGCTACCAAGTGATACGAAAAGAGAGGACACAGAGACAGGAAGGGGAAGTAGCACTCCTAATAAAGCAGAAATAGAAGTTTGAAGACCTGGGAAATCGGGTTACCAATGAGAGCACAAGCTTCATACATGGAACACTGACAGCAGATGGGAGGAAGATTGTGATCTTGGTAATCTACAATCCCCCTCCAAACAGTAGAAGACCCAGGCAGGAGTATAATGACAGCAACAAGGCATGTATGGATAGAAGGCAGTAACACTAGCCCACAGAATGAGAGCGAAGCTGCTGGTCATGAGGGACCTAAATCATGGAGAGATAAATTGGGAATCAAGGAATCCCGATGGAGGGGACGAAACGTGGGGAGCAAAGTTAGTACATGTTATAGACAGGAATTTCCTAACACAACATGTGAAGGAAGACACAAGGGAAAGAGGAGGAGATGCACCGAGCCTAATACACCTGATTTTCACCCAGAACGTAGAAGACATCGAGAATTCGGAGCATGAAATACCTTTCAGGGCCAAGAGGTCTGGGATAGGAGAGTTGACTACAGGAAAAGGGACTATAGGAGGATAAGGGACTATCTGGGAGAAGTGCAGTGGGAGGAAGAAATTAGAGGAAAAACAGTGCAAGATATGATGGACCTAGTCATAGGTCCATCAGGACAGAGGACAGAGATCAGAGGAAAACAGGATCAGATGCAACAGAGCTAGGAACGATTACATTAACATAAGACGAACATCGGAAAGGGGACTATGAGAACGACATTGCGATCAAAGCGGAAAAGCAACCTAAGTTACTACACAGCCATATAAGAAGAAAAATTTCGGTGAATGACCAAGTGACAAGACTAAGTAAAACAGAGGGGGCATATACTGAAAGTGATAAGGAAATCTGCGAGGCACTGAATACCAGTTTCCATGGAGTGTTCACAACCGAGCCTGAGCAGCTCCCATTGTTAGAAGAGATTACCCTAGATGAAAAATTATCAGATATAGAGGTGACAGCAGAGAAGGTAATGAAACAGTTGACAACGCTGGATGCAACTAAAGCAGTTGGACCAGACAAAGTATCACCGTGGATACTAAAAGAATCAGAGGCCCTCAGCGTGCCTCTGGCAATGATCTTTAATGAGTCACTTATGTCGGGAGAATTTCCCAGTTGCTGGAAGAAGGCAAATGTCGTACCCATCTTCAAGAAAGGTGATAGGGAGGAGGCACTTAACTATAGACCTGTATCACTGACAAGCATCCCCTGTAAAATACTGGAAAGAATAATCAGGCTTCGACTGGTTGCACACCTGGAGAACGTTAGGTTTGTGAACAAACATCAACATGGGTCCTGAAAAGGGAAATCATGCCTAACAAACCATTTGGAATTCTATGATAAAAATAATGAGGATAAGACAGGACAGAGATGGCTGGGCAGACTGCATATTTCTGGTCTGCCAAAAAGCCTTTGATACAGTACCGCACGTGAGACTGCTGTTCAAACTCGAGAGGTAGGCGGGGGTGGGGGGAAAGGTCCTAGCATGGAAAAGGAAATACCTAACAGGAAGGAGCCAAAGAGTTATGGTAAGGGGCGAGAAGTCGGACTGGCGAACAATAACGAATGGAGTACCACAAGGATCAGTGCTGGGACCAATTCTATTTCTAGCATATGTTAATGACATGTTTACAAGAGTAGAATCCTACATGTCGATATTCGCAGATGACGCAAAGTTGATGAGAAGAGTTGTAACTGATGAGGATTGCAGGATCCTCCAAGAGGACCTGAACAGGTTGCAGAGATGGTCAGAGAAATGGCTACTGGAGTTCAACACGAGCAAATGTTAAGTTATGAAAATGGGACTAGGTGATAAGAGATCAAAGGGACAGTTCACAATGACAGGGAACTGCCTACCTGTAACGACGCGTGAAAGAGACCTGGGCCCAGATTCACGAAGCAGTTACGCAAGTACTTACGAACGTGTACATCTTTCCCTCAATCTTTGACGGCTTTGGATACATTTATTAAACAGTTTACAAACAAGAAAACTTGCCAATCAAGTGTTGTTATTGTTATAAACAGCCTCCTGGTGCTTCAGAGCTCATTAACTGTTTAATAATTGTAAACAAAGCCACCAAAGATTGAGAAAAGATGGACAGATTCGTAAGATCTTGTGTAACTGCTTCGTGAATCTGGCCCCTGGTCGCGGACGTAACACCTAATCTATCTTCTGAGGCACATATAAATAGGATAACGACAGCAGCGTACTCTACACTGGCAAAAGTTAGAACATCATTCAGAAACCTAAGTGAGGAGGCATTTAGGTCGCTTTACACTGTCTACGTGAGGCCAGTCTTAGAGTATGCCGCCCCATCATGGGGTCCCCACCTGAAGAAACATATAAGGAAACTGGAAAAGGTTCAAAGGTTTGCAACGAAATTCGTCGCAGAGTTATGAGGGATGGGGTATGAAGAGCGCCTGAAGGAACTGTGCCTTACGACACTAGAAAGAAGAAGGGAGAGGGGGGATATGATAGGAAAGTATAAAATACTCAGGGGGATTGACAGAGTGGACATAGACGAAATGTTCACAGGGAATAGTAACAGAACGAGGGGAATGGGTGGAAGATGGAAACTCAGATGAGTCACAGAGGTGTTAGGAAGTTTCTTTTAGCGTGAGAGTAGTGGAGAAATGGAATGCACTTAACACTTTGGTGAGGAGCAGGTTGTGGAAGCAAATTCTGTTCGTAATTTTACAACTAAGTATGATAGGGAAATAAGACCAGAGTCATTGTTGTAAACAATCGATGGCTCGAAAGGCGGGGTCCAAAAGTCAATGCTCGATCCTGCAGACACAAATAGGTGAGTACACACACACACACACACACACACACACACACACACACACACACACACACACACACACACACACACACACACACACACACACACAATATGTGTGTGTGTTGAGAGTGAAGGTGGCTGCTGTCCCAAGACGGTAAACAAAGGCCTTAGAACCGTTGTGCGTAGTGATATGATCACTACATACAAAATAGTAACAGGAATTCATAAAATCGTTTGGGAAGATTTCCTGAGACCTGGAACTTCAAGAACAAGAGGTCATAGATTTAAATTAGCTAAACACAGATGCCGAAAAAATATTAGAAAATTCACTTTCGCAAACAGAGTGGTAGACGGTTGGAACAAGTTAGGGGAGAAGGTGGTGGAGGCCAAGACCGTCAGTAGTTTCAAAGCGTTATATGACAATTAGTGCTGGGAAGACGGGACACCACGAGCATAGCTCTCATCCTGTAACTACACTTAGGTAATTACACACACACACACACACACACACACACACACACACACACACACACACACACACACACACACACACACACACACACACACACACACACACACATACAAACAAACACAAAATACGCGGATTTATAGATATAGATTTAAATATACAAATCCTCCGGGGGTTAGTGGATGATCACATCATCCGATTGTTATTATCCGTCAGGGACCGGGAGCTGAACTCATCCTCCCTCACCCCTTTTCCCCCATGAATAAATATGAACGCATGCAAGGCCTCACTGACCCAGATATACCAGTGTCAATATGCTTCTGAAATATGGACACCAGTCAAATAAAAGTTGAGAGGCCGGACCCAAGAGCTTGAACTAAGTTCCACCAAGTACAGGTAGATGAGTACACAATGTCTGACATGGGGAATTAGCATGGTCATTGGACACAAATATTAACCGAACAAGAGATAGCAGGAAGATATCATGCATAGAAGGAGGAGGGGAACAATGGAGACAGACTTAATACATTGTCTCAGATGCATGACACAACGATCCAGTCACCAGTCTTGTCAGGAGACACCTCCCCCAGGAGACCTGCGGGCGAGGGACACGGGCCTCATGGAGGAGGGAGCTCAAGAAACAACTTCAAACGGAAGTGCAACGAGAAACATTGAAGAATAGAATACATTGATCGAGAATTGGAAAGTCGAGGCTGGGAAACTAACATTCGACATTGCAAGCAAGCACATGTAGGCGGGTACGCACACAAACTGCCCAGGATGACCTGACAAGTGGATGTTGTACCTTGTCTATGTAACTGTAAGGCACTATGGTAGGGGAAGACTAAACTAGATGGATAAAACAAAATACAAAGAAACACACACAGGGGAATGGGCCTGCGGGCCGCTCCATGCAACAGCCTGTTGGACCAAGTTAATCACAAGTCAAACCTGGTCTCAGGCCGGGCTCAGGGAGTAGAAGAATCTCCCAGAACCCTCTCCAGGTATGCTCTAGGTATGCATACCATGCCAAACCTCTCGCACGAGGAACACAAACCTGGTACCGTCACCTGGTACCATCACCGGCTACCGTCACCTGGTATCGTCACCTGGTACCGTCACCTGGTACCATCACCTGGTACCATCACCTGGTACCGTCACCTGGTACCGTCACCTGGTACCATCACCTTGTACCATCACCTGGTACTGTCACCTGGTATCGTCACCGGTACCGTCACCTGGTACCGTCACCTGGTACCGTCACCGGGTACCGTCACCTGGTACCGTCACCTGGTACCGTCACCTGGTATCGTCACCGGGTACCGTCACCTGGTACCATCACCTGGTACCGTCACCTGGTACCGTCACCTGGTACCATCACCTGGTATCGTCACCGGGTACCGTCACCTGGTACCGTCACCTGGTATCGTCACCGGGTACCGTCACCTGGTACCATCACCTGGTATCGTCACCGGGTACCGTCACCTGGTACCATCACCTGGTATCGTCACCGGGTACCGTCACCTGGTACCGTCACCTGGTACCGTCACCTGGTACCGTCACCTGGTACCATCACCTGGTACCGTCACCTGGTACCGTCACCTTGTACCATCACCGGGTACCGTCACCTGGTACCGTCACTTGGTACCATCACCTGGTACCATCACCTGGTACCGTCACCTGGTACCATCACCTGGTACCATCACCGGGTACCGTCACCTGGTACCGTCACCGGGTACCGTCACCTGGTACCATCACCGGGTACCGTCACCTGGTACCATCACTTGGTAACATCACCTGGTACCATCACCTGGTACCATCACCTGGTACCATCACCTGGTACCGTCACATTGTACCATCACCTGGTACCATCACCTGGTACCGTCACCTGGTACCGTCACTTGGTACCATCAAGGTACAAACACAAAGCCTCACCATTGACAACTCCATCACGGTACAAACACAAAGCCCCACCATTGACACACACACATCACCACATGTGACACCTCAACACATGACTCCTTAGAGTCCTCAGAGTTAAGAAAACTACCACAATAAAAATAAAAGCATTCGCAGCCTTGAGAGATGAGTACGAGAATCATTCCGCCATGGTAAAGGACCTCTCGCAGGTCCTCCATGAAAGGACTCGTGTGGAGACGCTCAAGACCATCAAAGTCACCAGTGAGTCTCTGTGATAGACCGGAGGAGCAACTGTGATAGACCTGAATAAGCCAAAAGCCACCATTAAAGAGGTGGTTGACTTTTAACTGTACGGCAGCATTCGTATGAAATCGGTTTCTGCATTGTGAGCAATTTAATGAGGTTCTTTATAACCCTATTCGACGTGAACGCAGGCACCACGAACCATATTCTGGGGAGAGACTCTTCATTTTTTAGTACTTTTGATTATTATTATTGTTATATTCTCCATTATATATGGTTACACAGTTACAAATCTAAGTGTTACAAAATATGAACAATTTATATAAATTGTCAACCACACTACCGTGGATAATAACTCTTCATTTACCAGGGTTATGGAAGCATCGAACACGCGACCTCCAGCATGGGAGGACAGTGCTCCTAGAGGGATGCTCACAACGTATTAGAGGGGATTTTTAGGTCCTCTCTAATGCAGTTTCCATGTTCTTTTGTCCTACCACCCCTTTTCTTTTGTGTGTTTGTCGTGCTTTATAAGACGTTTAAAGGTTACAAGATGTTCATTAGTTAATACAATGAGTGTTTAAAGGTTATGGATCCTCGGTTCCCTGTCAAGAAGTCCTCCGCTTCCGGATAGGTACGCAAGGATGCAGTAGGCGTTTCCCCTCTGGATCGCCACACTGAGGTCCTGAAACAAGAAACTAGCAATGCTTGGTTCTCTGATGATGTCAACGATCATTGAACCCAATTCTTTAGAAAGCCCAACGCTTTCCTAATCCAGGGGCCGAGCGTCTCAGACTCTATGTGAACAGAGGTGTATTGACCTTCCATTCGCCTGTACTTGATTGATTTTGCAGTTCCCCTGTGGTTGGCTGCCTCACCTGCTTGATCAGCATTGAAGTGTATGTAGGTGTTAGCCAGGGTGAATACACATGTGTAGTCCCACACCAGCTGGCTGCCCTTCTTTCAGGGGTATATTGTGATGCCATCTGGGCGAAGTGTGATGTCATCCTGGTTTTGGTCCACTAGAATGAGGGATTCTCTCTCCGCTAGTCACTGAGCCGAGACAAGGCTCCTCTTGATGATGTCATTAACTTCGTTGTGTTTTACATGCCAGCCCTTGGAGATTCTGCAGTGTAACCCATGCACTCCATATTGGTGTGCTTACACCCAGTCGCAAATACACTTGTATTCAGTGTGAATTGGGGCACCAAGGCAGAGGGTCACTGCTACACAAAGGGATTCTGGATCTAGACGCGTGCCTGTTGCCGACATGGGTACTGCCAAAAGCAAGTCCCCTGCATGGAGAGGCATGCTCTGCTTTGTTGGGTCAGTGTTGGGTGATGGAACTGCATGAGCATTGTCACGGGCGTGTCAAGATCAGGCTTGTCAAGGATTTAGTGGTGGTGGACCTTTAAATGTTGTCTAGGGGAATAGAGGATTTTACTTGAGCCTTGGGGAAACCAAGATGTAAGGAAAACCGCCTAGTACAAAGACACAAATTAATATGTATAAGACACACGACATTACGTATATGAAATTGTATTCCTTACAACTCATGGTCATTATGAAGTAATATAACCCCCAAGAGGGCTCTGGATACTCTATGGCTCACCGTCCCAAACCTGGAACCGGGCACACAGCCACCACACATATCAACCGATGACACACATATATGAAACTCTAGGAAACCTGGACTCTCTGTTATGAAACATCTCCAAAGTCTACATAACTACTCTACCCTATCTTGCATCCCTGTTAAAATACAAAGGAAGGCTTATCTGACTGTTCGGCCGGAGGAAAAACCCTCAGTTTGCAGATCTGGTCGTCAGCGATCCACCTCCCTTATGTCAAGATGGCGTCCACCTCTCTTGCGTCATCGCCCCTTAATACTCTATTCTTTACATTTGCAATCAAACCCTTTATTGACTTTATTTACCATATTCTCTATTCATGATTTTTGATTGAGTCCATTTTTCTCTCACATAGTTAGGCTATTCCAGTTCACATAAATCCTAACAATCTCCAGCTGAGAAGGCTCTACTTTGCTGGGCGGAGTATTACTGGTAACTCGCGGCCTCTCTAATATCAGCTGTAGCTATTTTCCTATCAAACTTTCTCCACTGTGTCCACCAACATTTTATAATTGAAACTAACCTCCACAGGAGGTAAGGGTCGTAACAAGCATCCCACTAATTTGAACATTCAGTAAAAGCAGGATCGTGTATCCCTGCTGAATTACTAAAAGGTTTAGGCAGGATATCTCTTTCAAGGTCGTTCAGTGCCTGGGAGAAGGAAATGAAGGCTGGTAGAGCAATCTGGGAAGCTCTGTGGACACCAAGGCCATCGAATCTTACAGGGAAGGGTTGCTTGGTTCCATTGAGAGTTGTCTAACGTGAGGTTTAGGACTTTCTCCAGCATGGACCTCAGAAGGGTGCCATACTCGTTTAATTTAGGGCTCTTGTAGGAAGGAGAACACCTCATAAAGTAAGTCAACTTAGAGAGAGATAGGAATCTTGTGAAGAGAAAGAGAGCATTGTAGGCATCAATCTAGTCAATCCTGTCCAGCATCCTAGTAAGGTCAGTGATTTTTGCATCGAGGACTTTCTCAGTTGCTTGGGTGTCAATAGAGACACCCAGGAGGGTGCAGTCAAGAGGCTCGACAACGAGAATGTCGAAAACTTGCAGCACCATCCTACTGAAGCAAGAAGCAACATCAGGTTAAATCGATGATAATGTACGACCCCTATTATT
Organism: Procambarus virginalis; assembly: GCA_020271785.1. Lineage (NCBI taxonomy): Eukaryota > Metazoa > Arthropoda > Malacostraca > Decapoda > Cambaridae > Procambarus > Procambarus virginalis. Next base: position 12,085,533 of record WNGS01000337.1, on the reverse strand, counting down.
CCAAGGAGCATCACGTTGCTAAGGCATCACCACCCTGATCAAGTAATCAGCACCACCCTGATAAAACTATAGCAGCTACCTTAACCTTCAGTAAGGTGTTGCCAGCAGCAACACCTTACTGAAGCATGCGTCACCACATTACTAAAGCAAGCAGCACCACCTTACTAAAACCAACAGTACCACCTTACTAAAGCAAGCAGCACCACCTTATTAAATCCAGCAACACTATCTTACAGACCCAATACCAATTAGAAATGTGACGCAAACTACATAAGCAATGTTTAATGAGGCTGTCTGGCTTCAGTTATTTATGTTTCATAAGTTAGCATTCCTAGATCTTTTCTTAGGAGGTTTAGATGCCAAACTTAATCCCAAATAGACCTACTGACAATGGTCTGAAATATTCTGTTAACGCCATCTAAACACTCTCGCCAGCTCTCCATTCAAAAGGAAGAAATTTCAAAAGCCCAAGTTTCTCCTCTTATTTTTTTCTACCGTCGCTCAATACCATTCCAGGAAAAGGCATCAAAGGATTTTTATTTAATTGTCAGATGAAAGGAGGTTCACAGCCAGTGGTTGGGGCGGGTAGCGTCTGTAAACTTCTCCACCGTCCTGAATCAGGGGGTGTGGTGGGGGCCGGTAGCTGTCTCCCGTCACCTTAGACCAAGGGGTGAGGTGGTGGACGGTAGCTGACTCCCGTCACCTTAGACCAAGGGGTGAGTGGGGGATGGCAGCTGTCTCCTGTCACCTTAGACCAAGGGATGAGGTGGTGGACGGCAGCTGTCTCCTGTCACCTTAGACCAAGGGGTGAGGTGGGAGACGGCAGCTGTCTCCTGTCACCTTAGATCAAGGGGAAAGGTGATAGAAGCTGTCTTCATGTCACCCTAGACGAAGGGGTGAGTGGTAGACGGCAGCTGTCTCCCGTCACCTTAGACCAAGGGGTGAGGTGGGGACGGCAGTTGTCTCCTGTCACCTTAGACCAAGGGGTGAGGTGGTGGACGGCAGCTGTCTCCTGTCACCTTAGACCAAGGGGTGAGGTGGTGGACGGCAGCTGTCTCCCGTCACCTTAGACCAAGGGGTGAGGTGGGGACGGCAGCTGTCTCCTGTCACCTTAGACCAAGGGGTGAGGTGGGGGATGGCAGCTGTCTCCTGTCACCTTAGACCAAGGGGTGAGGTGGGGGACGGCAGCTGTCTCCTGTCACCTTAGATCAAAGGAAAAGGTGATAGAAGACTGCCCTTCATCACCCTAGACGAAGAGGAAAAGTGGTAAACAGCAGCACACTACTATCTTTGTCGGAAAATCTGACACCAATTACTACTAAACATAAATACTCAAGTTAACCATACAAAGAAGTTACAATGAGATCTTACCACGTCACCTAATTTATATTTATCTATAAAATTATACCCAATAATCTTTTAAACGCCAGTCTGGAAACCAGAATAGATACAAAAAAGTATTATCCAAGACTTTATCTAATTAAATTACAAATAAAACGTGTCCTTCCCATCGTCGATAAAAGGCAGAAAACTGAACGATCTCTCGACGCGTCCCTTGCTCGGGGAGGAATGAGGAGACGCCATTAATTGATAACAAATCGCAAGTCTCGCGATTTGATAACAAATCGCGTGCTCGCAAGTCTTGCCCGCGAGCACGCGAGCACATGCTCCAAGAAAACTTCCCGCGAATATTAGTGTTGAAGTACGCCAGAATTTCCTATCATCAGCATGACTGCGCTAGCCATAAGGGAAGTGTTCTGTACCTGATTGACCTGTTTATCTTATTTATCATTTGTGGCTATTAATATAGATTTTGGTTGACCGGTTATGGGGCATGGCAAGCCACCCATAAAGGGTAAGCTTAAATTAATTATCCATAATCTCTTGCCAATTGATTGATTGATTGATGAAGATTAAGCCAAGCAAGAGATGGCATGGGTATGAATAGCCCCTAAGTGGTAGATTATTGTTTTGGAGTAAATGTGCTGAGATCGCATTTAGATCGTCAGTCCTTACTATGTGGCTGCTGTTATGGGGGAGGATACTGCTTGACAGTATTTATGAGGGTATCCAGCTGCTGGACACCTTTTTTTACCAGAACAGTGGCAGTGTTGATGGCTTCAGGGTGGTTACTGCAAGATTCTTGCAGTCTTGCAGTAATTGCAAGGGACTCTTAAAGCTTTTCTAAGGTCGTTGGTTGCTTGACATTCCAGGAGATAGTAAAGTATTGGCTTTTCTGTGATTGTTTGGCAGAAGATGCATTCTCTGTTGAGGTTCACCTACCCCAGACGTGGTCTGGGTAGGTCTTGTAACATAGAAGTAGTCTATATAACAGAACTGCTATTTGCCTGTAGATTCCTTTTGGGATATTTAACCTTTCTTGCTTGGTGGCCTGAAGATACCATATTGTAGAGGGCAAGCCTTCAGCCTATCTCTGGTGTAGATAGGCTTTGTTGAGGTGTGAGAGTTTTTTGGTGATGGTGTCTTTTATGTACTCTTTGCTGGGTTGGATTGTTTCATGTATCACTGGATGACAAGCTGTCAATTTAGCAATTTCATCGGCTTTCTCATTTAATGGGATTCCAACATGGGATGGGATCCAATTTATGGTTATGTTGAGTCCTTTGCCTTTAGCTACTGCTCTAAGATACAAAATGGTGGTAATTATTTCCACGTTGTCTTGTTTTTGTCATCCATTGTTTTTTCTAATATTTGAAGTGCAGCTGTTGAGCCTTTGTGTATGACTGCATTTTGAATGTTTTGTGCAATCATATATGCGAAGCCCTGTTGTATGGCAAATTGCTCAGTTTGGGTTGATGATACTGGTCCTCGCAGTCTCCAAAATACTGTTTGCACGGACTCTTCGTTGTCCGTGCAAAGAGCAACGCCAGCACCCTCATATTCTGTGTTAACCTCTCCGTCTTTGAAGATGTGGGTGGCTTCTGCTACTGCAATGCTGCTCATTTGTTTTTCTATGATGCTCCTTAGGATTGTTGGATCATAGGCTGCCTTTTTCATCGGTAGACCTTCTATTACTATTTTGAAGGTAAGGTCCTCCCACAGTGGGGAACAAGTGTAGTTTGGGTGTTGGTTGATCACCTCCTTATATCAAGAATCATGCTTTTTAATTGTAGTATGTTTAGGACTTCTCCCGCTCTGGCAGCCCAAGAGTTTCCGTTGTTTTAGCCAAGTCCAACCACTAAAGTCGTACTGGGTCTGGATCAGGGGAAATAATTATATTGTTCGAAGGACTTGCAGATTGGCGCCTCCGTAGAGGGAGGTTATCGACCTGAGGATTGTCATCTGAGCCACAGTTCTCTCTCTCAAGTAAGTGACCTCAGCATTAAAATTTATATGTATGTCCAGGATTATTCTTAGATACTGATAAGTGTCCACCCATTCAATTGGTTGACCCTGTACTTTGAATCGGTTGTTGAGCTTCACTATTTTTATGGGCATGGCTTTTGTCTGGGTAGGTTTGAGTTTGATGCAAATCTGCTGTGCCTCTTCACTGTTGCATTTAGGTGCAAGGCGCGCCGCATCCCTTCCTTTTATGATCATGACAAAGTCGTCCACATAGTTTAGCAGCCTGCAGTGTTGTGGGAGTTTCAGCCTCATTATTCTTTCCATTTAACAGTTGAAGAGAAGGGGGCTTGCGGTGTACCATTTTCATGTCTTTTGTATTCAGAGACTGTGCCATGAAGTTTCACTCTTGCTTCTCTGTTTATGAGACAGTTTTTGTTCCAGGAGGGCAGGTTGCCTTTGACCTCTTTGTCGATGAGGCAGCAGAGAATAGCTGGGGCGCTAGCCAGTTCAAAGGCTTTCTCGAGGTCCAGGAATATCAGTATTCCTGGTCTGTCATTCAGGTCGGCTAACAGAGTTGTAATACATCCCACTGTGCCAATCCTTTTTATATAGACATACATATCCTGGTGCAGTTTAGGCATTTTCCACTCAAGTCTGTTGAGTGCCATTCTATCCTCCGTCTTGGCTGCACAGCTGTGGAGAGAGATGGGCCTTGGATTATCTGGATATTTGGGTTTTGGAATCGGTTCTATGTCTGCCCTATTCCAAGATGTAGGTCTAGTTTGAGAAGTCCAGGGTAAATTAATTAACCTTAGGTATGCAGCGTCTCCCTCTGGGCTGAGATTTCTAATCATTGTATAGGTTATTTTGACATCTCCAGGGGATGTATCTTTGGAGTTTGTCTTAGCCCGATTGAGCTCATCCAGTGTGAAAGGGGCATTAGTGTCAAAGGTTCTGCACATTATGTTAGGATTCTGTGCCACCTTTCTTCCTCTAATCCTGTCCGCACTGCTAGTACATCTGGTGGAAGTTGATGATTGGCTGCTCTTTCTGCAAATTTGGTTGTCAGTACTTCGGCTTCCTGTTGAGGATCCTTAGGGTGTGGGGCTTTTGGTGTTTTATTTCCTTTGGCCCGATGGATTTGCTACCACATCTCTCCAAGAGAGGTGAGTTCATTTAGTTGAGAACACCATTCCAGCCACTATTGTTCTTTTATTATCCTGATCTTTTGATGCACATGTTCCTTGACCTCATAGAGTAGGGTCCCGTTGCGGTCACTTGACTGCTTTTGTATAGCTTCATTGTTCAGCTGATTCTATGATTGAGTTCTTTGACACGTTCGCAATAGTACCAGTGATCTTTGTGGTGTCTGGTGGACTGTTTTTTCAGTGGAATTAAGTGGGTGGCTGCACTTTGAATCCTTTTGATAGAGTCTTGTTCTGCCTGATTAATGTCTTCGGGAACAACATAGTTTCTATGTTGACATCTCCAGGGCTTTCTCGACGTCCAAGAATATCAATATTCCTGGTCTGTCATTCAGGTGGGCTAACAGAGTTGTAATACATTCCACTGTGCCAACCCTTTATATAGCCTTTTTTATTTATAAGTTGGCCAGGGAAACTCTGAGATTGGGGTTTTGAAAGTGGTCCTATTTTGCTAGAGCGAAGTTCCAGGCTCCTGGGGGAGATGGGGGAGGTGTAGATCCAACTTTAGATCAATTTGAACCCCATAGTGGTAGCTTGTGATTGTGTGCTTAACTTACCTTGTTGCTGCTTCTCTGAGAGAGGCCGAAATGAATATAAAGTCTAATCTACATCCTTGGATATGGGTGGGTTCATTCTTGTTTAGGATTTTAAATTCTGGTAGCTGGTCTAGTAGAAGTGATATGTGAGTGCCGACCTCATTGGTTGAGTTCGAGCCCAGTGCCAAACGATGATGGGCATTGAAATCACTACAAAGTATAGTGTTTGAGGTGGTCGCGTGTCCAAATAACTCTGAGAGATCCATTTCAGCACGTGGAGACCTGTAAACATTAAACACATTTTTCTTAGACACAATTTGTCGTGACACATTAAACACAAGTGTCATGTCTTAGTTCAATGGATACTGCCATCACCTCAGTCCCCGGCCCACAATCGGGTGGGCTGGTTATGGGCCTGGAGATCAGGTAACATTTCCCATAGGTGGCACATCCCCTGGATTGCCCGTTGACCCATGGAAGGAAGAAGCCTCGATAGCCTGAGATTTTAGGTTCTAATCCAGTCTCGAAGCAGGCTCTCCTGTTGTATCAGAATGTCTATGCTGCTATGCATTGCAAGTGTTGCAATTTTGTGTGCAACTCTTGCGCATTCTAGTGCAGGATCTTTAATCCTCTATGTTGTTGGAACTTGCTGATATTACCGTGGCATCCATGGAGTCAGATGAACTCGTCATTGAAGTTGAAATTGGAGCTGAGGATCTTGGTGTACTTGAAAGTGACTCATCAAGGTCGCTTTCATAAGTACTGGACTCTACCTGTTTTTTAGTTGAGTGTTTCCTGCCCTGCATTCTTGAAGGTGAGGATTTTGCTTTTTTCGAATTTCTTGAGCTTGTCCTCAATTGTCTTTCGAGTCTCTGGGGTTTGCTTTATACCATGTTTCGACAACAAACTTTCGACCAATTTCGTGACCAAGGCCTTAAGCATTGGCCAGAAGGTGTCCAGTTGTGCAGGAGCACTACTTACTGCTGTGCTGGTTTGGGGCCTGTTTACTCTTTGGCCCTTATCAGTGGTAACTCGGACATTCGTGCCTTCATTGCCCCCAGTGTGCTTACTGGATGCAATGGGAGGGCGATTACGTTGAACTATTTTCTTTCTGGTGGCCCCCAGCCGTCCCTCTGTCCTGGACGGAGGCCTTCACACCCTCCACCATGGCCGATGGTGGAGGGCCATGTGCCCCCTCCACCTGGTTTGGTCTTGGTAAGCTCCACACTGTCTTTGTGGGCAGGAGAGCTGGTATATATTTTGGTTGACACTTCTGCTCTGCTGCTGTGCACGAGAGCACTAGCGAATCTTTAACAACAACAACATGCTGTACACGAGGGTGTAGGGGGGGGGGTTCGTTTGGATCCTGTTAAGTCTTTTGGCGCATCTTAGGTTCCAGGCTTGGTGTTGAATGGAGCAATTTGGGGACTTAGCTTGGATGGACTGGTTAGCCTTGTGTTTATCAAGGCATATTTTAGTGTCTTGGGGCTGGCTGCAGACTCCTCGCCTCACTGGGCGATCTCTTGCCGATTGATTGATTGATGAAGATTAAGCCACCCAAAAGGTGGCAGATCTCAGGATCATTGGACTCTGATATAGCCTCATATATTGGTTACGGTTTTATTACTATGTGACAATTTGACAGGTGAAATTGAAGGGGAAGAAGACATTAGCAGCATTACCTGATACAACACCTGACATGTGATAGCCCCACCCACGAGGAGAACTACCTTACACTAACAACATGAAGCTTACTGGAGCATGAATAGTGGGTGCTCAACATTGCAGACAGAATTATATGCCCTGAAGGAGGCCATAAACCATACAGTTGAAAATTATTTACATGATGTCATGATTCATACCGACTTTAAATCTTCGCTCTAGGCATTGTTATTCAGTCAACACAGAGATAACATACAACTCCTCAGAAATCCAACATTTAGGAATAGAAGCCCATAATCTCGGCTGTCAATCACCCTAAATTGGAAACCAAGTCACATTGGCATAGATGTTAATGAAAAGGCAGACTCCTAGCAAAACTGTCATTGCTCTACCTGTTGCACAGGTTCAAATACCTCCAAGTTTTTCACAGATTAAAGAGCAAATCAAGAAGAGAATACTTCCAACTATCAAAAGTCGCCACAGAGCCAAAGTAGCGGAAGGAAGATTCACTGCGATATGGTACGAACAAGCCACTGGGTATTACTCATTCAAACCTGACAAATAAGATATCCAGAGACATTGCAGTAGCCATACACAGACTCAGACTTGGTTACAAGTGCTGCTGGGAGGTAATGAACCCATTACCCTCCAAACACACCCGAAACTACGACGTTCGTACACGTTCGAACAAGTTTTAACACTCCTAACCAGTTATAACAACCAATATAGCAAGTTGTAACAACGTTCTAATACGTCATAACACGTTAAGCAAGATGTAACAACTTTATACAAGTTGTAACAAGCGGAAAATAGAGACAGTTTCGGTTCGTGTTTCCAGGTAGTTAAAGAGTATCATATCTGTGGAACAGAAGCAAAGGCGCCACTATTGCACTACTTACTGGAATGTGAAGCTACTGAAGCCCTGCGCATCAAACTAAACATTAATCCAACGACAGCAGCTGCATTAGATGCACATTCCATATCCACTACAATAATTAGAAAAGCCGTTTAAGAATGGGACTCACTAGTGAACATTTTGCACCTACATCCGCCACTAATAACTAATGTTATTAAAACACGACTAAAATAGAAGCGAAAAAGAAACAGGGAAAAGGAGGAAACCCCACCTCCATTTAAAACTTTGCCCCAAATATCCGAGTAATCCATTCGCATTCGAGCGGGTTTCTACAACATTCTATATAGATGTCACGTCTGTGACGGAAAAAAAAACATTTTTTTTTTAACTTGGTGTTTTTCATGTGAGGGAAATCTTTAAAACCTCTTTACTGATTGCTTTGAAATTTTGACACAACGTTGCATTCGAATAGACGTATGTTTTTATATACCTACTATATAAATGTTACACCTGTAACAGGTAAAACCCTGTTTTTTTAACAAACAGCACCATCTGTTGCACGAAAGAGAAACACACGCTATACTAAATATGTTACGATTCCATTTCAATGTTTCCGATTGCATTGATAAATTGAATTTTCGTAGATTTCGGTTTAATTTCATTTTGATTTAAAAAAATTTTGTGTGACATTGCAATTGAATTGAGCTGTGTTGTTAACCATACCGTTCATTTTGAGTTTAGTTTATTTGTTTATTTTTTTTCATTCTTTTCATTTCGTTTTTAACAGTTTTCTTACATTTCAGTGATTGGGAACATCAGATCATTTGGGAATTCATTGAACGAGGGAGTGGGGAATGGTGGGGAGGACAAGGGTGACGGAAGTGGGGGATGGTGAGGAGGAAAGGGATAGTGGAGGGGGTCATGGTGGGGAGGATGAGGGGACAGGGAAGTTGGGGATGATGGGGAGGAAGAGAGAGATAGGGGAAGGGGGAATGGTATGGAGGACGAGGGAGAGTGGGAGATGGTGGGGAGGACCGGAGGACGGTGGAGTGGGCCGGGTTCAACTAGTAAATAATAAAATCTGACGAGTCAGTTTTCCCCCACAATCCTAGACCAAGTGCAAATATCGTGAAAGGCCGCTATCTATCACCTTAGATGAAATGAAGCTATATATCCCCTTAGATGAAAGGCCGCTATCTATCACCTTAGACGATAGGCCGCTATCTATTACCTTAGACGAAAGTCCACTATCTATCACCTTAGACGAAAGGGAAAGTTTTCCCTTACACATATTTTAATTACAGTCTCCTGCATAGCCTGTGTTATGTCCTGCTAGTTTTGCTGTGCTCATTTTATCTTCCAAAGTATTGAAATGCACCGAAAAGTAATATAATGCAAGGCTATCTAGAGAGCAATGGTGGAAAATCAATACTTGGTTAATAATCAAATCAGTTTACGACATCACAAAATAATTATTTAAAACCAGAGTACAGGGCATCACACCTTAACTTGAGAATAATAATTATTATTAATGTGAATATTATTAATATGCCCGACCTGTTACATACAATACAGCCTAACAACTGTAACACAACAGACTTTACTTAACAAACAACCTTTCGCCAAAGCCCACCGCTCTCTACTGAAGCGACGCTTAGCTGCTCTGCTCCAACATCCGCCTCCTTCCTCACCTGAAAGTTGCCAGAAACCTCTCACATCACTCTAAACTGATACACTACATCCGAAAGTGACCACTTTCAACCAGACACAATCATACTAGCATAATACTCCACACGTGCCGGAATAATTACTAAAATCATAAACATTCTAAAAAAGAACATATTAATTCTAAACGATGAAACAAGCTACCAACACGACCACTCGACTAGCCCTCACCACACACGTAAGCTTCGTGTCCTATACTCGTTCACTCCACAGGCAAACCCATGACTCCTTGACCCCCCCATGACTCTCATACCAATGTTTTCAAATACAATATGTAACTACTCACACTACATGCAAATATAATATTATTCACCCTGTGAGTATCAGGTATTTTCTGCTTCGTAACGGCCTGTTATATCCATGCAATACAGTTCCATTGTTCCATGTCTTGTATGCACGAATGTACACCTTTAATTTTGTACACCAATATAATTTAGAGGCTACTTCAAGTATGTTCTTTACAAGTAAGTCATCCTGTGAATTTGTTTATTTGTTCTTTTGAATACAGTTTAAATTATTTCGCAGCTATTTCGTCTTGATTATTCGTTATAAGTGCTACTTTCTCGATGTTTAATCCTTTCATTTAACAATCATTTCCCCTGCTGTGTTTCATTTGACTTAAGAAATAAGTAAGCAACAGTAAACATTATTTTGCATCTTCGATTCCTGTGTTAAAATACTATGTATCTTCAAAACGGCCTGCATGATTGTAGTCTGCGAGGACCAGTCTCCGTGGTGTAGTGGTAAGACACTCGCCTGGCGTTCCGCGAGCGCTTTGTCATGGGTTCGTATCCTGGCCGGGGAGGATTTACTGGGCGCAAATCCTTAACTGTAACCTCTGTTTAACTCAACAATAAAATGTGTACTTGGTTGTAAAAACGATTCTTCGGGGTGGGGATCGTATTCCACGGACCTGCCCGAAACGCTACGCGTGCTAATGGCTGTACAAGAATGTAACAACTCTTGTATATATCTAAAAAAAAAACGAGAAAGCAATGGCACTTAGATTTTTTGTTTCATACAGGTAACGATGTTTACTCATTATAAAATATATATATTTTACCGCTTACTATTGCTTTTATTTTGAATTATATATAATTCAAAATATGGAGGAAAATTATTTAAATATTATATATATATTAATATATGAATTAAACATATATAATTTGGTATATGGGGCGACCAAAATCTTCTCAGTTTTTAGGGCCTCTTACTGGTCTTAATTTTGAGCTGGCGGTCTGCTTCTCCTGGTCCACAGCTCCTACACAGCCGTAGGCTCGTTCCTCGGGTCCTCGCAGGCCAATCATGCTGGCCGTGCTCCTAAGGTTTCTCAACATCAAGAAACTGTTGTACTAAAGTGTCTTTATCCTAACTGACCAGAGGACCCAAAACAGAAAACATTATGTAATTTTTCAGACATTATGTCAATTTCGAGAGCCGCTACCATTTTCCTGAAATTAGAAGATTCCAGGTTCGAATCTTGGCAAGGTCGCCAATTTATGTGACAGGTCTTGACCCGTCATCCCGCAAGTAGTGATAAGTAAAATTATTTCATTAACAAACATTCCAAAACAACTTAACATGTTGAAGTTTAACTAATAAACTAAGCTTTATAAGGTGCTGTGAGAGGCTGTAATTTTGTTTTCAGTTTATTTAATTAATGCTTTCTAAGCCTTCTGATTTTTTCTAAATCAACGATGCTTTACTCTGGACACATTGAGACCCGTGTTTGATTGAATCGTTCCCTTAACAGCTTGACTGAGATGCTGTTTATAGAGTTCAAAACTTGCTTTGGCATGACAATTGTCCATCACCCCTGTCCGAACCTTCAACACATGCAACTTGCAAGCCACAACAGATGCTGTAGAACACCTGCAGCGTCCTGTGCCTCCTCTAGCAACATCTAAACAAAGAAGCTGGTCCCGCTGAAACATATTCAATAATTTTATGTAATTCCATCACCTTCCTTCTGCGAGTTGATCGCGCGTGGGTTCATGGGACGTGCATGTGGATAACCAGTGGCATTATGCGGGTATTCTGGCCTCTATCGCGAGGGTATTAATTGTCCAGGTGAGGGGCACGAGGGCATACAGGCACGACCAAGCTCAGGGATAGGATCAGACAGGGGGTTGGGATAGAAGTGGGTGTGGAAAAATTGTCCACACCCACTTCTATGGGTGTGGATTTTTTTACGAGGAGAACTACTAGGGACTTGTACTGTACTAAATTAAAAAAATTACTGTATGCAAAATTAATTCAACTAAAGTCCCTAGCTAGGGTCGTAAATCCTAGCGCCTCTTTTCCTAATGACAGACTGTGGGCTGTAAGGGGCAGGTGGGGTCCTTTAGGGTGAATGGAGAAGTTGATTGAAGATCCTCAATCCACTTGAAGAAAATTCGACACATCAGCTTGTATTGTTAATACAAGGATACGATTTAATGAACTCAGTTCTATAACTGAATACTGGTTCTTTTTAAATCATGGATCTAAACATGTACAAAGTCCAGCCTAGCATCATAACTACAACAGTCAATATTCATATACTAATAAACACAACAATTTGAATTGTAGAAGTGATATATATGAATATGCAATTACTTGACCTTAAATGTGGTCCAAGTTCTGTTAACCAAGTACAAAAGATTATATTCGATATGATAAACTTATATGATAAATTAAAGATAACTAAGCAAGCAATTGTTAACTTAATGTATATTATCGATTATATATATTCAATTTATATGAAGAGATTCAATTAAGCTTGACTTGACTTTCAATGACAATGACACTCGTGAGGGTGTTTCCTCATGAGTGTCTGTATGTATGATAACATGTTGTCAGTGTTCAGCAAGAGCAGGTTCCAAAGCCTTTTGAAAAGCCTTTACATCTCTGTTTGTAAAGTCGAACATCCATTTGAGAGTCTCCCAACTATTTACAGGGTTTCTTGCTTTAACTGCAGCTCCGGTTTCTTGTCCCTGCTGGTTTACTGATCCATCTGTGAAGTAAGTGAAGCTGTCATATGCCAAGTTTGCTTCTATATGTGTAATATTACGTAGCAGATGAGGATTTGTCTGGTTCTTTTTTCCTTCAAGAACCATATATTGGTGGTATTGTCACGTAGGATCCAGATTTAGGATTTTCATGAATCTGTAGTGATTCTGATATGATTTGATATGATTTTGATATTGATTTAGAAATAATACATTTCTTACATAATAATGTTGATATAGTGGCTAAAATTTCCCACAGTGGGTTCAGGAGGGGTTTGAACGATAAGAAGGATTGATTGGATGGGGGTTGGGAGTGACAGGATGAGACAGGGGATTTTGGGAGGATGGGGAAGGATCGGGTGGGGTTTGAGTGACGGACAGTTTCAGACACGGGGTTAACGGAAATGTCAGATGAGGTAGAGGTCTATGAGAGGGCTTTTATCCAACCTGTCCTTTAAAATAGTACATCACATTTTAACGTATAAATCTCCAACGACCAAAATATGATGTATTCTAAAATCATAGCGGCTCGCAAACCTGACGGGCTGTCAGGTTTGCAATTCGTGAATCTTCTGTATGGTTAGGTTCGGGCAGTTTAATGTAACACTTTTGTGATGTTGTTACAACTTTAGACGACAGGTTGTTTATTCCCAGATCGGGGTTGTGGGAGAGGTAAAGCCTCTATGGAGGCTTAGTAGGAGCATAGGGTGAGGCCAGGGTGGCGGGTAGGGTGAGGCCAGAGGTGGAGGGTAGGGTGAGGCCAGAGGTGGCGGGTAGGGTGAGGCCAGGGGTGGAGGGTAGGGTGAGGCCAGGAGTGGAGGTAGGGTGAGGCCAGAGGTGGAGGGTAGGGTGAGGCCAGGGGTGGAGGGTAGGGTGAGGCCAGGGTGGAGGGTAGGGTGAGGCCAGGGTGGAGGGTAGGGTGAGGCCAGGGGTGGAAGGTAGGGTGAGGCCAGGGGTGGAGGGTAGCGTGAGGCCAGGGGGTGGAGGGTAGGGTGAGGCCAGGGGTAGAGGGTAGGGTGAGGGCAGGGGAGGAGGGTAGCGTGAGGCCAGGGGATGGAGGGTAGAGTGAGGCCAGGGGTGGAGGGTAGGGTGAGGCCAGGGGTGGAGGGTAGAGTGAGGCCAGGGGGTGGAGGGTAGGGTGAGGCCAGGGGTGGAGGGTAGGGTGAAGCCAGGGGGTGGAGGGTAGGGTGAGGGCAGGGGTGGAGGGTAGGGTGAAGCCAGGGGGTGGAGGGTAGGGTGAGGCAGGGTGGAGGGTAGGGTGAGGCCAGGGGGTGGAGGGTAGAGTGAGACCAGGGGTGGAGGGTAGGGTGAAGCCAGGGGTGGAGGGTAGGGTGAGGGCAGGGGTGGAGGGTAGCGTGGGGCCAGGGGTGGAGGGTAGGGTGAGGCCAGGGGTGGAGGGTAGGGTGAGGCAGGGGTGGAGGGTAGCGTGGGGCCAGGGGGTGGAGGGTAGGGTGAGGCCAGGGGTGGAGGGTAGGGTGAGGCCAGGGGTGGAGGGTAGGGTGAGGCCAGGGGTGGAGGGTAGGGTGAGGCCAGGGGTGGAGGGTAGGGTGAGGCCAGGGTGGCGTGTAGGGTGAAGCCAGGGGTGTAGGTAGGGTGAGGCCATGTTTGGAGGCCACCAGCCAAAGCAAACAGCAGCTGGATCTAATATTCAACTCCTGGTAAATAATGGCGAAAGAAGTCACAGAAGACTCCGCCATTTCCATTCCCCCCCCCCCCCCCCCCCACCGATAAAATTGGCGATTTCGCCTCCGAGGGAAATAGAGCGATGTTAAAGGAATCTTCCCACACTCTGCCGCCGTCTTCTGGAAAAAATAAAGAAAATGAGGGTAGAATAAGAATGAGGGGGAACTGCATTGTGTCCGGGGCGCGCGCTGCCTCCTCCCGGGATAAAATCCTGTCTCCCGCGATAACATTATAATCTGACAACTTTATGAGGGAGCCGAAATTAGCGGGAGGTGAGCCCCCACACCTGTGTTGCTTTGGCCCAGGCTCTGTTGCCTGAGCAGTGGCACTGGAACTGTTGCTTGAGCTGTGGCCCAGGCTATGTTGCCTGAGCTGTGGCACTGGAACTGTTGCTTGAGCTGTGGCCCAGGCTATGTTGTCTGAGCTGTGGCACTGGAACTGTTGCCTGAGCTGTGGCACTGGAACTGTTGTCTGAGCTGTGGCGCTGGAACTGTTGCCTGAGCAGTGGCACTGGAACTGTTGCCTGAGCTGTGGCGCTGGAACTGTTGCCTGAGCTGTGGCCCAGGCTCTGTTGCCTGAGCTGTGGCACTAGAACTGTTGCCTGAGCAGTGGCACTGGAACTGTTGTCTGAGCTGTGGCACTGGAACTGTTGTCTGAGCTGTGGCCCAGGCTCTGTTGCCTGAGCAGTGGCACTGGAACTGTTGTCTGAGCTGTGGCGCTGGAACTGTTGCTTGAGCTGTGGCCCAGGCTCTGTTGCCTGAGCAGTGGCGCTGGAACTGTTGCCTGAGCAGTGGCGCTGGAACTGTTGCCTGAGCTGTGGCGCTGGAACTGTTGCCTGAGCTGTGGCCCAGGCTCTGTTGCCTGAGCAGTGGCGCTGGAACTGTTGCCTGAGCAGTGGCACTGGAACTGTTGCCTGAGCAGTGGCACTGGAACTGTTGCCAGAGCAGTGGCGCTGGAACTGTTGCCTGAGCAGTGGCGCTGGAACTGTTGCCTGAGCAGTGGCACTGGAACTGTTGCCTGAGCAGTGGCACTGGAACTGTTGCCTGAGCAGTGGCGCTGGAACTGTTGCCTGAGCAGTGGCACTGGAACTGTTGCCTGAGCAGTGGCGCTGGAACTGTTGCCTGAGCAGTGGCACTGGAACTGTTGCCTGAGCAGTGGCACTGGAACTGTTGCCTGAGCTGTGGCGCTGGAACTGTTGCCTGAGCAGTGGCACTGGAACTGTTGCTTGAGCAGTGGCGCTGGAACTGTTGTCTGAGCAGTGGCACTGGAACTGTTGCCTGAGCAGTGGCACTGGAACTGTTGCTTGAGCAGTGGCGCTGGAACTGTTGCCTGAGCAGTGGCACTGGAACTGTTGCTTGAGCAGTGGCACTGGAACTGTTGCCTGAGCTATGGCACTGGAACTGTTGCCTGAGCTGTGGCACTGGAACTGTTGCCTGAGCTATGGCACTGGAACTGTTGCCTGAGCTGTGGCACTGGAACTGTTGCCTGAGCTGTGGCACTGGAACTGTTGCCTGAGCTATGGCACTGGAACTGTTGTCTGAGCTGTGGCGCTGGAACTGTTGCCTGAGCAGTGGCACTGGAACTGTTGCCTGAGCTGTGGCGCTGGAACTGTTGCCTGAGCTGTGGCCCAGGCTCTGTTGCCTGAGCTGTGGCACTGGAACTGTTGCCTGAGCAGTGGCACTGGAACTGTTGCCTGAGCAGTGGCACTGGAACTGTTGTCTGAGCTGTGGCCCAGGCTCTGTTGCCTGAGCAGTGGCACTGGAACTGTTGTCTGAGCTGTGGCGCTGGAACTGTTGCCTGAGCAGTGGCACTGGAACTGTTGCCTGAGCAGTGGCGCTGGAACTGTTGCCTGAGCAGTGGCGCTGGAACTGTTGCCTGAGCAGTGGCACTGGAACTGTTGCCTGAGCAGTGGCGCTGGAACTGTTGTCTGAGCTGTGGCGCTGGAACTGTTGCCTGAGCAGTGGCACTGGAACTGTTGCCTGAGCAGTGGCGCTGGAACTGTTGCCTGAGCAGTGGCGCTGGAACTGTTGCCTGAGCTGTGGCGCTGGAACTGTTGCCTGAGCAGTGGCACTGGAACTGTTGCCTGAGCAGTGGCACTGGAACTGTTGCCTGAGCAGTGGCACTGGAACTGTTGCCTGAGCAGTGGCACTGGAACTGTTGTCTGAGCAGTGGCGCTGGAACTGTTGCCTGAGCAGTGGCACTGGAACTGTTGCCTGAGCAGTGGCACTGGAACTGTTGCCTGAGCAGTGGCACTGGAACTGTTGCCTGAGCAGTGGCGCTGGAACTGTTGTCTGAGCTGTGGCGCTGGAACTGTTGCCTGAGCAGTGGCACTGGAACTGTTGCCTGAGCAGTGGCGCTGGAACTGTTGCCTGAGCAGTGGCGCTGGAACTGTTGCCTGAGCTGTGGCGCTGGAACTGTTGTCTGAGCAGTGGCACTGGAACTGTTGTCTGAGCTGTGGCACTGGAACTGTTGCCTGAGCAGTGGCACTGGAACTGTTGTCTGAGCAGTGGCACTGGAACTGTTGCCTGAGCAGTGGCACTGGAACTGTTGCTTGAGCAGTGGCACTGGAACTGTTGTCTGAGCAGTGGCACTGGAACTGTTGTCTGAGCAGTGGCACTGGAACTGTTGCCTGAGCAGTGGCACTGGAACTGTTGCTTGAGCAGTGGCACTGGAACTGTTGTCTGAGCAGTGGCACTGGAACTGTTGCTTGAGCTGTGGCGCTGGAACTGTTGCCTGAGCAGTGGCGCTGGAACTGTTGTCTGAGCAGTGGCACTGGAACTGTTGCCTGAGCAGTGGCACTGGAACTGTTGCTTGAGCAGTGGCACTGGAACTGTTGTCTGAGCAGTGGCACTGGAACTGTTGCTTGAGCTGTGGCACTGGAACTGTTGCTTGAGCTATGGCGCTGGAACTGTTGCCTGAGCTGTGGCGCTTGAACTGTTGCCTGAGCTGTGGCACTGGAACTGTTGCTTGAGCTATGGCACTGGAACTGTTGCCTGAGCTGTGGCACTGGAACTGTTGCCTGAGCTATGGCACTGGAACTGTTGCCTGAGCTATGGCACTGGAACTGTTGCCTGAGCTATGGCACTGGAACTGTTGCCTGAGCTATGGCACTGGAACTGTTGCCTGAGCTGTGGCACTGGAACTGTTGCCTGAGCTGTGGCACTGGAACTGTTGCCTGAGCTATGGCACTGGAACTGTTGCCTGAGCTGTGGCACTGGAACTGTTGACTGAGCTATGGCACTGGAACTGTTGCCTGAGCTGTGGCACTGGAACTGTTGCCTGAGCTATGGCACTGGAACTGTTGCCTGAGCTGTGGCACTGGAACTGTTGCCTGAGCAGTGGCGCTGGAACTGTTGTCTGAGCTGTGGCGCTGGAACTGTTGCCTGAGCAGTGGCACTGGAACTGTTGCCTGAACAGTGGCACTGGAACTGTTGCCTGAGCAGTAAACTACAATACCTGACCACAGTGTAGTACCTGACCACAGTCTAGTACCTGGTTTGGTACTATAGTACCAGACCAGGATAGACTGCGCCGGGATCAGATAACAAAGACATGAGATAAATTATATAGCGAATGTGAAATTTGTTTAAATTGAACGAATAAAAGAACATCAAAGTACATATGGAAATTGAGATTGATTGTCTGATTACTTAAACAATTAGTTACTGGGGTCTCAACATCAACGCCACCGGCGCAATTGATTTTTCTCCTGGGCTTGGAATACGAATCTCGACTGATCTTCAAACATGACTTTTCTCTAAAGAACAGAGCATTCTTAGTCTATCTCATATCCGTCTATTGCCAGGAGTTGGTCTTCACGCGACACACACTTATTTTTCTTTAAAGTAGTTGGAGCACGTAATCCTTAATAAGAACAAGGCAATATTCCAGAGGGAGAAAATACAGAGAGAGAGAAAGAGAGAGAGAGAGAGAGAGAGAGAGAGAGAGAGAGAGAGAGAGAGAGAGAGAGAGAGAGAGAGAGAGAGAGAGAGAGAGAGAGAGAGAGAGAGACAGACAGACAGACAGACAGACAGACAGACAGACAGACAGACAGACAGACAGACAGACAGACAGACAGACAGACAGACAGTGAGAGAGAAAGGGAGGGAGGGAAGGAGGTAAGGAGGGAAGGAAGGAAGGAAAGCAGAAAGGAAGGAAGGAAGGGAGGAAGGAAGGAAGGAGGAAGGGAGGAAGTATGTAAGTATGTAAGTATGTAAGTATGTAAGTAAGTAAGGAAGGAAGGAAGGAAGGAAGGAAGGAAGGAAGGAAGGAAGGAAGGAAGTAAGGAAGGAAGGAAGGAAGGAAGGAAGGAAGGAAGGAAGGATAGTGTGTGAGAGGGAGAAGGAAGGCGCTAAAACTCCAATATAAATGAAATCACGACGTTGACTAAACTTGTTTATGCAGAGTAGGTAACCAGCTCTTGATTATGCTAATAAAAACCTGACAAAAATGTTGCCTCTGCTTTCTTTATTAACATTATAACACAGCGGGAGTGATGTTCGCTTCCTACAACAACACACCACATTGTGGAAGAAGTGAGGAACCACCTGTTGGAACTAGATGTGATATAATCAGTAGGGCCAGACCTAATCTTATCAAGGCTCCTGCAGGAGGCTGCAGAAGTACTTTGTCACCCTTTATCTAACATTTTTTAAATAAAACGCTAGAGACAGGAAATACCCTACATGGGAAAGACAAGTGTAGTCTCGGGATATTAAATGTGGATAGATAGGAGGCGCTACACTTCAGACCAAAGTCATTGACAAGTATTCCTTGTTAAATGCAGGATAAAGAAATCAGGTCGAGAATGGTGGAGCATCTTGTGGGGATCGACATGATGACAAACAATCTGCATGGATAGGTTTGTTGGGCACGGAAAGTCGTACCAAACAAACGTGAGTGAATTTTATGTCACATTAAAATAAAACGAGAAAAGGAAGGCTGGGTGGCCTGTATTTTCCTAGACTGTCAAAAAACCTTTGACGCCGTTCTCTGTGAAAGACTGTTGTGCAAGATGTAGAAGCAGGCCGGGATGGAACACTGAGCTTCGTATGGGAGTACGTGAAGGACAAAAAACAAAGCATCACAGTCAGAGAAAAGTTTTCAAGCGAGAGGAGCGTAACAAGTGGAGTCCTACGAGGCTCTGTCCTGGGGTCGGTGCCCTTCCTAATCTATGTAAATGACCTGAGGATGGGAGCTCAGACATGTTAATGTTTACAGGCGATGCTAAGCTGATGAGGAACATGAAAACAAAGGAGGATTGTAGGAAGTTACAGGAGGACCTTGACCAACTGGTCAAATAAGTGGTTGTTGGAATTCAATCCCAACGATTGTAATGTATTGAAGATGGGAAAGGGAGAGAGGAGACGAGAAGGCGTCTACATATAAGGGGGAAAGGAAGCTACAGGAATCAGAGAGAAATGTTTTGGGAGAAGATATATTAACATCACCTACACCAGGGGCACACATGAACAGGATATCGTCAACAGCATATGAGATGCTGGCAAATATAAAAACATAGTTAAGGAACCTAAATCAGATCTCCTTCTAAGCAATCTAAATAACATTTGTTAGACCAATACAGGAATATGCAGCACCAGCATGGAATCCGCACCTTATGAAGCATAAAATCAAAATTTAAATGTACAAAGGTTCGCAATATGATGGTGCCAGAGCTAAGAGGGTTAAGCTACGAATATAGGCTAATGAGACT
The DNA here is from genome assembly GCA_020271785.1 of Procambarus virginalis. Classification (NCBI taxonomy): domain Eukaryota; kingdom Metazoa; phylum Arthropoda; class Malacostraca; order Decapoda; family Cambaridae; genus Procambarus; species Procambarus virginalis. The sequence goes on along the minus strand of WNGS01000337.1, from coordinate 12,065,857 downwards.
AAGTCTCAACAGCCATAAAGGATAGAAGGACAGCGATGTTATGATCCAACCATACAAAATACTGAGGTGAATAGATAATGTGGACAAGAATAGGTTTATCAGACTTAGAGAAAGCAAGAAAGGAGAACACAGGTGGAAGCTGGAAACGCTTCCTCTGCTAGTTTTACTCCTTCAAAGCTGCAGGTCGGGCTATAGCAACAGACCCTCTGCAGAAGTAAGAGGGTCAGACCCACACTCCCCCCTCTGCAACCTATCTCCCCTATTGCTTGATATCCTCGTGTCAAGATTGCATTGCCTATAACCCTTGTCAGTTTCATTTATGTTATCGCAATCATGTGCAGTTGTACCCTCTATCACTCTTTCTGCAACTCTACTCCTTTATTTACAATTCCTCAGCTCCTGTCCCCGCCAACCTTCTCTCCTATTCGCTCATACCCAATGAATTTTCCTGAAATTAAAAACCGCTGTTTATCAGCCATAGTAAAACAGATCCAAACAATTACCGAGCTCAAACTCTCGTCCACCACCTTAGTTCATTTGTACAAGTTCTTTAGTACCGGGACAATTTTTAAAATTTAAACCCACAATACTTCTGAGTAAGCAAAGAAAACTCAATACTGAGCTACACTCCTGTTCCCCTCTTAGCTCTCTCTGTATATTCTTTAGTATCTAACCAAATCCCTTCAAATTTAAAACGTAGCTATTTCAGATGTAGTAATAAGGCGAAGGCGTTACGCAACTCTAGCTCTTGTCCCTGCCTTAGATTACTCTTGTAAATTCCCTACTAGCATACAAATCCCCTGAGATTTAAAACCCCACTACATTTTAGCCATGTAAAATAAATCAAAAGCAAATTACCGAACTTCCAGCTCTCGTCCTCCGCTTTAGTTCAACAAAATGAGTTTAGATCAAGACGCTCTTAAGTCTATCAAAGTAAACATCCTGTTCTTAAATACCCTCTTTTTACTCAGCTATGTAAATAGTAATTCACTCGGTCTATCGCACCGCACCTTCCCCACACCCATTACCTCCCCCCCCCCCCTTACCCCCAATCCTTACCTCCCCTCGCCCTTACCTTCCCCAACTCCCTTTCGCCCTTTCTCCCTACACCCTTTACCCTCCCCCCCCCCTTACCTTCTCAGGAAGGTGAGAAGGTGAGAAGACCTCTCCCTTCATCTCGCCCATCCCCAACGTTTCCAACTCAATAACCTATGTATTATTTTTTCTCAATACCTGCGTTCTTCTCATTCTCTTTCATGTTTTCGTGGTTCACTCCATGTTCTGCAAATGTTCACAGCATGTTCAGTTAATTTTTTTCACCAGTTTTCTTCATTTTCTGTGTCTTTGTCATAGTCTCATAATGTTCTCTGCACAACTTTTATTCTCACTATTCATGTTCTCTTCAATGTTTTCTGTGTTATTCTCTTATTCATGTTCTATGCAAGTTCAAATCATATTTTTCCCCTGTTTCTCCATGTTTCTGCAAATTTCACAGCATGTTCTTTGTAATTTTCCCTGTATGTTCATTATGTTTAGCGCTTTCTCTTACATGTTCTATGTTTCTTTGTTATGTTTTCATGTTCATTTCATGTACTCTGTACAACTTTTATTGACTCATTATTCATATTCCCTGCATGTTCACTGTTTCATCAGG
>WNGS01000337.1:12006924-12019109 GCA_020271785.1 Procambarus virginalis | reverse complement strand
ATTAATTCGACCTTGAGGTAGGGGGGGACCTCGATATAAGCTAATGTGTGAAATACACTCTGGCTGCCTGTCCCACGACACAATGATTATTATTAACCAAGAGCCCTGCCGGTGTGTCACTTGTCTTATTTCTAATGTCTGTTGCAAACTGACAGTCATTATGGTATATTTGCCATGGTGCTGTGGTGCACCTGATGCCACCAGTCAGTGTTGTGGTGCACTGATGCGACCAGTCAGTGTTGTGGTGCACCTGATGCGTCCAGTCAGTGTTGTGGTGCACCTGATGCCACCAGTCAGTGTTGTGGTGCACCTGATGCCACCAGTCAGTGTTGTGGTGCACCTGATGCGTCCAGTCAGTGTTGTGGTGCACCTGATGCGTCCAGTCAGTGTTGTGGTGCACCTGATGCGTCCAGTCAGTGTTGTGGTGCACTGATGCCACCAGTCAGTGGTGGTGCACCTGATGCGACCAGTCAGTGTTGTGGTGCACCTGATGCGTCCAGTCAGTGTTGTGGTGCACCTGATGCGTCCAGTCAGTGTTGTGGTGCACCTGATGCGTCCAGTCAGTGTTGTGGTGCACATGATGCCACCAGTCAGTGTTGTGGTGCACCTGATGCCAACAGTCAGTGTTGTGGTGCACCTGATGCGTCCAGTCAGTGTTGTGGTGCACATGATGCCACCAGTCAGTGTTGTGGTGCACCTGATGCCAACAGTCAGTGTGTGGCTCCTATGACACTTCAGCGTCTCGAGGCGTCCCATGATATATCCGAACACACCGTAGCACTCGTGTGTTCCCAGCGGCTCCTTCAGTAGGTGGGAGTAGGTGTAGGTGGGGGCGTATAGGTGGGTGTTGGTGGGTGGTGGGTGGGTGTAGGTGGGTGGGTGTAGGTGAGTGGGTGTAGGTGAGTGGGTGTAGGTGAGTGTATTTACTATTTGGGTCTGCAGGATCGATCTGTTAACTCTTGGACAACCGACTTCTAATCGTCGGCTGTCTAATGTAATGACTCCCGACACAGTTATCTTCTATCATTATTATATATTTATCAGACTTTTTGTCAAGGACTCACTTATCCAGTAACCGGGTTCTTCATTTCATTCATTATTTATGGGTCCTTATAGTTCCTCCTTTTTATTATCCCAACCCCAAGCCATTAGTAAGTTAAAGGGAATTGGCTGTAACAAGTAATCGTGAAATAAAAGGGAGGGAGGGGGGGGGGGTAAATAATAATAATCAGCACCTTCACCTATTGTACGTTTATAATATCTCTCTCTTTCTCTCTTATTACATATATATATATATATATATATAATATATATATATATATATATATATATATATATATATATATATATATATAATATATACACTTATATATATATATATATACACTTATATATAAATTGCACTTATGAGGCTGTTTCATTTACCAAACTCCTCCCCCAGTTTAATTCTCCTCGTTTTCTGTTAAGACACTCAGAATTTTAGGATGAAGTTTTCAATTTTAATAATTAGTTTGAAGACCATAGAACTGGTAAGTCAGGAACAGAAGGATGGGGAGGATGTAGGAAAACTTGAAAAGGATTAGGGTGTGAGGGAGAGGAGGGGGGTTACAGATAAGTGGCCAACCACTCTGGGGTTGATTGTAATGAGAGGTGATGGATGAAAGTGTAGGTGATATATGGTGGTTAGTAGAAGTTTTTTTAAACAATTCACAAGTTTTAAATATCAGGAATTTTTTCAGGTTTATTAAACAATATAGATTTTATACAAAATTTTAAAATATCTTGAGTTACTTTACAATTTATGATATATTTTAGTTTTGTTTTATTAGTTTTATATAACTCTAATATCAATATAGCTATAAGGTAAGTACTAATTGTAATTAAGAAGCAATAAAATTATTATCTTCAAAAACTAAGAGAGTTAGGTGAGGTTGTGGTTTTCTATTCAGTTTTTCAGGTAAACTCAAATATTCACAATATATTGACTACGATTTATTACTAAGTGAAAATAAGTACAATTCCTAACTGCTATAAATAGTACATAATTGCACTTATTTGTCTTCTTACATTTACCACCCCATTTCTGGAGGACGGGCTGCTTAAGAAGAAGGTTGGTGGAGTCAGACCCATTGCCGTGGGTAACACACTTCGGCGCCTTGTTGCTAGGGCAGCTGTCAGAAAAATTAGCATAGACGCTGCAACGATGCTTCGACCCCATCAACTGGGTTTTGGTGTCCCCCATGGCTGTGAAGCAGCAGCTCATGCAGCACGAGCCTATATCAAGCACCTCCAAGAAAATAAGGCATTAACTAAATTAGACTTAAAAATGCCTTCAACCAGGTAAAAAGGGATGTGGTACTGGAAGCAGTTCGAACAAGCTTTCCTTCTCTACTTCCCTTCGTTTCAGCAGGGTACAGTAGGGAATCGATATTGTTGTTTGGGGAACATGAAGTTGCTTCTGCAGAAGGTGTCCAGCAGGGAGACCCACTTGCCCCTTTCCTTTTCTGTATGGCAGCTAAGGAGGTCATAAGCAGGTTGTCTAGCGAATTCAACATCTGGTTCCTGGATGATGGCACCCTGGCAGGGACACAGGAATCCCTGCTAGATTTTCAACTAGTGAAATCGAAGGGAGAGGAGCTAGGCCTTACACTAAACCCATCAAAGTGTGAAATCATCTCATCCAGCCAACTGTGAGGGAATGATGATTCCCTCAGCTAGATTTTTTGGTTTCCTAGATTAGGCTAGAGTCGCTCTAGGGACTCTAGACAAGAAGTTTTCAAACTACATACAATTGTGTGGTGTTGGATGAAAGCTTATGTTAAGGACTGTCGTTTGAGACTAGCTAGAAGTCTGTGATTGCTCTATAGAGAGAGTTACAGAATTTTTCCTGTTTCTGTGAAATGGGATGGGATTTGAGAGTGAGTGGTAGAAGGGGTACTTGACTCTCAACGATTTTAGAGGTGGGGGGGGGGCAGTGGGGTGAACGTAGCCTCCCCACCCCCAACCATGTGAGACAGGCAGACTCTGTCCAAGGCCTCCCCCTCCTTGTGACGTCATGGGACACCTCAGGGTGAGGGCGTATGTGATTGGTAGCGGCACCTCCGCCTCTAGATGAGTTTTGGCGAGAACAGCTGTGATTGGGAGCAGCACCAGAGAGTGTGCCGGCTTTGTGCTGATTGGTCAAGACAAGGTAGGGGGGAGGTATGGGCATTTGAGTTTCCCTAGCCCGCCAAATCTTCAGTCTGGGAGGGGCGGCAAGCTGACGAGCAGGTGTCTGGGTGGAGATGGCGGCTGCCACCTCCACCCCCCCCTATTAATCGCTATGTCATCCTTGTTACTCATTGTGGATGGCACTCCTGCCATCAAGGGTTGTGTCGAGGCCCAATTTGTGTGAAATGGGGCCAAGGAGTACAGAAGGAACAAGTGAAAAAACTAGGAGACAGTTTACAGTGTTTACCCATGAGGCACCTGGCAGGCCTCATGGTGTATCTGTTTGGTTCATCACATTGGGTCCGAGTATCCTGTCTAGGTTAATTGACAATTGGTGGAATAAGGGCAGGGCCTCCTAGTGTAATTGTGGTGATATTACAGGCCCCTGTTGGACTTTGAATTCCACCTAGCTGTGTCCATGTGGTGGTGACGCCGGCACACACCTGGTGTACGAGCAAGGCATGCTCTTGTATGATGGGGGTGTAGGTAATCTCCCATCCGCGTGTGTATACCTGTGGGCGTTAGCCAGCCAGCCCGAGGCACTCCATGTGCGCGCCACCTTGGCCACCTGCCCGGGGGCCACCGTGGCCACCCCTGGCGCCACTCCCGCGTGCCAGCTCATCCCGGGTGGGGCGCTGTGATGCCCTGCGCTTACCCCGTGGTCACCCCCTTGGGCCATGCTTGGCCATCTGGCCTGGACACCCTAGGGCCACACCTAGTCGACGCACGTGGACCGAGCTAGGTGTTCTGCAGCCAGTGAGGTAGTGACCAGGGAAATGAATGAAATGAGTGGAAAGCGTGAGTACAGTACTAATTGTTACAGTGTCTCAGAACTGTGTTAATTTCGGTAACAGTTGTGTTGTCCCATAGCCCTGCCAGGCGAGGGAAGCAGCTGAGAGACAGCTGTCTGTACTGACGTCCAGGTGACTGGTTGCGATGTACCTGGAGATGGATGTTGTACACAGTACCACATGTAGATATATATAGATATATGTTGTGTGGAGGTGGTCCCACGTGTTACAACAACAGTACAGTAATAGTTCACCTTGAGCTGTCGTCGTCGGGGAAGGTAGGTCTGGGAGGGCAGGTGAAGCAAGTCTAGGCTTCTCGGGAAGGGTAGGATAGAGGGAGTCAAGGCCTCTTCAGGAATTCTAGGGACACATATCCTAAGTGCCGGTGGTGCCGGGTGGGCGTCGTCCGCGCGGGGTCACATGCAGTTCAAGTCTGGCCCTCTCTCTCGACCTGCGCGGGGAGGCTGTGCGCGGTCGCCATCCACCAATCAGGGCACAGTCCTGCCTACACTATGAAATGTCTCCTTTGGCGGGCACTTTGAATGTGGTTCCCTCCACACTCCTCCCGTCCCTATAGAACAATGGGTATGCTAGAGGGGAAATGTTCCACTACGTATAACATGCGTTCTTGTAAAAAGTCTTCACCAGCTCCACACTAGGGGGTGGAGTTGCAAGCAAAGCCACAAAGGAGAACATTTCCGGTTTCACAAATGGGTCCTATTACAATTACTGTATTACCCGTATTACCTTTGCACTATACACTAATTGTTTCAACATTGCATACACTACACTGCCTTCTTGTTTTTTTTTCAGCTTCACTCCTAGGAATCTACTCTGTCCTAACGATATTCCTTGCACCGAAGTGCTGCTCCTTGAATGCGAGTCCTTCTTTGACAGAGCAACCCTCTTCCCACATCTCACCCCCAGGATCCCAAGGGAAAGCAATTGGATCTATGCCTTCCAAGAACTGACCAAATGCTAGTTCCTTTTTTATTTTCTTCTGAGCCTTCCTTTCCACATTGTGTCTTAACGGTCCCCACTTCCTGTGAGGACTTTACTTCGCTTCCTGATCCAGACCTGTCTGTTCAGTAGTGGCTCGGTCCCAAATTGCCACTTTTGTCCTGCATTGGATTCCTGAAGGAGCCTCACTTGATGAGTTCCCACTTAGCATAACCAAACTCTGCTGGTTGTCCTTGTCTGGTGTGCTAATGTCCATGCCCCCCTGTCAGTGTGAGCCAAGATGTCTTCCACACCCTTAGACAATATCTGGTCAGCATCTTGCTCCGATGCCCCTCTTTGGCCTGTTATGCATTGGGTCGGATTTAGGCCGAATGAGCCGACCCGGCAGCGTTTAAAGACAAATTCTGGTCCTTGAATGAAACATGTGGCCTTTTGCCCGAGGTGTCCCCGTGCTGGCGAACTCCTTCCCCATCCCTTTCGGATTCCTCACAGTCACGAGCAAAATGACCCTCTTTCCCACACCTGTAGCACTGACCAGGTCGCCTAGGGGATGGGCTACGGCGATACTGTGGTGACATAAGTGCAACTGTAAGGTGCCTCAAACTCTCACACACCTGGTCCAATTTCCCATTGGTCTCTGAGATACCTGCTACCAAGGTGTCCAACTTCACCTCCACGCCCCTGGGGGAGTACCTACCCACTGCATTCACTCGCACTGCTGGGCCTTGGGGCACGCGGTGATGGGAGTCGTGTCTGCTTGAACCTGCGGGGCCGTGGATTGCTACGGCATTGTGCTTGAAGGCTTGGGCCCTGTCAATAGCCTCCTCCATTGACGAATTCCTTGCATTGGCAATGTATTCTGCCAGACTCTTGTCCTGTAATCCCTGGCCAAATCTCATTACTGCGATTTGTTCCACTTCCCATCGTGGCACGTGTTTGTAGGCCCGATGAGCCAAGTGGTGGGCTCTATCTGCCCAATCAGTGATATCCTCTTCTGGTTCCTGCTGAGCCTGGTTAAACTTCATCATGGCTACATCCAGAACTTCCCTATCGTCAAATCGCTTGATCATCTTATGCATCATGCGATTATAATCGATCGACGGTTCTCTGTCCAGTAAGTGATTGTAAAAATCACACGCCTTACCCTTGAGGCACCACCCTAACTGTGTCAATAACGTAGGCCCGCTCCAGTCCTTTTCCGAGGCATAAGATGTGAAACGGCGGTAGAAGGTGGCCCAATCTGACTTCCCGTCATACTCCAACGCCCGAGGTGGTGTGCGGAAGGTCTCTTTCTGTTGGCGATAACTTGTCCGCCTGCTGCGGAGTAGGGAGGCATCCGAATCGGAAGTCCGAGAGCTGTTTGACGAGTGTCGAGCTGGCCGTCTCCTTGATCGAGCCGATCGACGGTGGTGGGGGCTCCCTGCCAAGTACCTTGCGGGCCGCTAGCCCTGGAGTAGGCGGTGACGGCGGCCGGTGTCCATGCCGTCTGCCACTGGCGGCACCCCTAGAGGAATGATGGGTACCCGTTTCGCTGGACGAGGATGATGAACGACTTCCTGCCCCCTGACCGGAGGGCCCGGGACCCCGTTGGGACGGGTCCACCTCAAACGATATAGCAGCCAACAACTCGGGTGTGGTCCGAAGGCGGTTGATATCATAAATGCTGTCCTTCGTGATCTCGTGGCGACGCCGAAACTTGATAATGCGAGCGGCCAATGTGTCTCCTACGCCCGGTAGCAGCTGCAGCTCGGCAGCCGAAGCAGAGTTTATCTTGATTGGAGCCATTGTGTTGGTGTCGAAAACTAATGCTCAAATATATCGTGCCAAGGCTGGTAATAAGCCTTAGATCTAGGGCCAGGAACCTCACATGTACAGTATACCAAACAAAAAAAAAAAAAAAAAAAAAACAGACACCAGTGGCCACACTTAAGGTTCCAGAATACAATGTTCAGAAATAGGAATAAATGTTCCACAAAGAAAAATAAGCACTGCACAGTCAATAATGTAAATGATGGGAACAGGTGGCTCTCAAGCAACATAAAACACTGCACACTTAATTGGGACTTAAATCACTTGAGGCTTAGACAAAAAACTGGGCACTTACTGCACTTGCCGGACTGGAAAATCTGATATGGCAGACACTTCGAGGAATTGTAACAAGCAACGTGCCTAATTTTCACAAGCACTGGCCTGAGGGTTCTCAAAAACACTTCTTACAGGTGAACGTGGAGAACTTTGTGCAGAGCGGATCACCATTCACCTTAAATCTGGTAGGAAGCAACCTCACTGGCTTACTTAATGTATATGTTCCCCTGGCGCCACTACCTCTGTAGAAATACTAGAACAGACTACGTCTAGCTAACAGTAGAAATGAGGAAATAACAGACCTGGGGCAAGCACCCTGCAGAGCTGGGACCGACGTTGCTGTAGTAAACACACTGGAGACGGATGCGCTCGGGAACGATGGCCTGAAATCCTCCACGAGTGGATTCGTAAACAATAACACGTGCCGGGTACGCTCAGGAACGGTGGCCCGTATTCCGTGTGAATGGTGGTACTTGCCTCCCCTTCTTTAAAAAAAACTTAGGGGCCGCAGGAATCGGTGCTTGGGGGGGCAAGACAATAAAATGCAGAAAATCCGGGGAAATCCGTATAAAACACTGGGAACTGGAAATCCGTATAAAACACTGGTAACTGGAACTTACGGAGAATCTTGGGGAATTACGCGAGATGTGGAATAAAGCATATGCACACAAAAAAAAACAGGAACTAAAATATCTTGGGCACCGCTATTGAACAACAAGCCGGAGAACATCTATGGTGCAACCAAAGCACAGTAAATCGAGACTGGAAACGTTGAACACTATCTAAGATGTCTTGACTGAAGTCGGCAGAACGATGATGCAGATATCTTGGCGTGGTCCTCTTGATCACCGCGTGGGAACGGTTACTCACTGCGCCAATGTGGAGGTGGTCCCACGTGTTACAACAACAGTACAGTAATAGTTCACCTTGAGCTGTCGTCGTCGGGGAAGGTAGGTCTGGGAGGGCAGGTGAAGCAAGTCTAGGCTTCTCGGGAAGGGTAGGATAGAGGGAGTCAAGGCCTCTTCAGGAATTCTAGGGACACATATCCTAAGTGCCGGTGGTGCCGGGTGGGCGTCGTCCGCGCGGGGTCACATGCAGTTCAAGTCTGGCCCTCTCTCTCGACCTGCGCGGGGAGGCTGTGCGCGGTCGCCATCCACCAATCAGGGCACAGTCCTGCCTACACTATGAAATGTCTCCTTTGGCGGGCACTTTGAATGTGGTTCCCTCCACACTTGTGAAATTTACCTACTATTGTCCGTGCTCTTAGAATATTACACATCAGCTACATCCTATTGAAGGCTCGAAGTTTTGTTTTGAGAAATATTAGTTGTTCTTAGTAAATTATAATAAGCACTATAAATTATTACATAGAATAACAGTGCTTCACCAATCAATATTATATACCATAGTCTGTGCTTTAAAATATTTAAAGAATGTTTTGTAGGAACGCTAACAGAAAACGATCTTACGTTGGAATGTCTATGGGGCAAACTACGGCAAACAAGATGGTATGGTGTCTACTATAGCAACTATAGGATGGGTATATTGTCCACTACCACCTGTTAGGTGGGTAAGGGGTCCAATACCACCCACAGGATGGGTATAGGGGGTCACATCCACCCGCAGGATGGGTATGGGGATCACATCCACCCATAGAATGGATATGGGGTCCAATGAGATACCAACTTTAATATACAAAAAAGCCTCCAGATCTTTAGCCCCTGCTATTGCATTGCTCTTCAACAAGTCACTTGAACTCCAAACCTTTCCAGATATTCTAAAGAAAGCGAGAGTAACCCCTGTCCACAAATGTGGTGATCTCACAGATGTTAACAACTACAGACCTATATCAATCCTGCCTAACTTGTCAAAAATATTTGAAAAACTAATCTACAAGCAGCTTTACTCTTATCTAGCCAAACACAATATACTTAGCTCTTGTCAATATGGCTTCAGACCCAAAAAAAGCACTAACGATGCACTTATTAGTATGATTAACTTGATTCATGCAGCTCTTGATAAAAATGAGTTCCCTGTTGGGTTATTTGTGGACCTGCGTAAGGCTTTTGACACTGTCAACCACCAAAACCTTCTTCTTAAATTACATCATTATGGAGTCAGAGGACACTCCCTGCAATACCTCAAATCTTACCTTACTGACAGGCTCCAGTATGTTTCTGTGAATAATTCAATTTCTCCCACCCTACCCATCAACATCGGTGTTCCTCAGGGCAGCATACTTGGCCCTCTCCTCTTTCTCATCTACATTAATGACCTTCCAAATGCCTCCCAACACCTCAAACCAATTCTTTTTGCTGACGACACAACCTTCATTTACTCCAGTCCTGACCCCCTTGCTCTAAATGCCACAGTAAATACTGAGCTAAATAAAGTCCATCTTTGGCTAACTGCCAACAAACTCACCCTTAACATTGACAAAACTTTCTATATTCTGTTTGGCAATAAATCCTCTAATCAAATAAATCTCAAAATTAACAATACCCAAATTTGTAACAAATTAGATGGTAAGTTCCTTGGCGTTCTCATTGACCACAAGCTGAACTTCCAGGGACACATTCTAAACATATCAAAAAAAGTTTCAAAAACTGTTGGCATTCTCTCTAAGATCAAATATTATGTACCCCGCCCTGCCCTGGTGACTCTCTATTACTCCCTCATCTATCCATATCTCAACTATGGTATTTGTGCTTGGGGTTCTACTACCCAAAATCATTTACGTCCTCTAATTACTCAACACAAAGCTGCTATTAGGACAATATCCAACTCTGGCCCCAGACATCACTCGGTACCCCTACTCAAATCTCTGAATATGTTAGATATTAAGTCACTGCACATTCTCTCATGTGTATTATACATATATAAAACGCTGAACTGTAATGCCAATCCTGAACTCAAAAGCTTCATTGCTGGTTGTAACAGAACCCATGAGCACCACACCAGAAATAAATACAGTTTTGATATTCCAAGAGTACGGCTTAATCAAACTAGAAATGCTCTACAAATCAAGGGACCCAGAATGTGGAATGACCTCCCCAACCATGTTAAAGACTGTACCTCTCTCAACCAGTTTAAGAATAAAACTAAACACTACCTAATAAATTCCCTGTAACCTACCTTACCCCTCTAGTTCAACCCATGTCTGTTATTTTTTTAATCAACACTGTTTGTCAACCTTTTGTATTTGTGCTGCTTTTTCAGTCAAGTTCCCCCTTTCTTTTTTATCGTTATTTGTATTTGTTCTCAACACATTTTATTCTTTATGCTCTATTAATATTAAGTTCTAGATATTAATGTTCTTCCTGCCCGAAACGCATTGCGTAATAGTGGCTTTAGGCATTGTATGTACTAGCTCTACCTATAATTCGATCCATTAATGTAACCTCACTTGTATGTATATACCTTACCTGAATAAACATATTTATTTATTTATTTATTTATTTATAACACCCACTGGGTGTGTATGGCGTCCATTGCCGCCCACAGGATGAGTATAGGGTCCAGTATCGCCCACAGGATTTGTATATAGGGTCCACTGCCGCCCACAGGGTCGGTAGGGGGTCCACTACCGCCCACTATCGCAGAGTCCACTCCTGGCATTGAACGCACATAGCAGTGACACCCATAAAATAGTCAGTGATATTCGAATGAATGTTTTAGCTGCTAAAGAAAACAGATTTGAAATTAAATTCCTATGGATACCATCACATGCTGGCATCTCGAGTCATGACACTGTTGATATGCTTGCAAAGACAGCCTGTAGAAAACCAGTGGTAGAAATTGATATGGGTGTTTCATTAGCAGTGACAAAGAGAATACTTAAACAAATATCTAATGAAGATCTCACCGACCTAACAAATTCACAAAGACCTGAAAGTTGTAGCATTAAATATTATGATAGATATCGTGAGGAGACATTCACATATGGGACTAATAGAACAAGAACCCGGCAATGTGATCTTATAGTGGCCAGAATTCGCCTGGGATATAGACGTATCTGGCAGCTTTCTCAAAACTCAAATATCGAGTACCTAAATAAACATTTGATTTTACATTTGATTTGAGTATTGTGTCAACTTTGTGAAAGAGAAAACATGCACTCTCTTGAACATTATATTGTAGAATGTCCCATATTGTCTGACTTTCGCCCTCCTGGGCTTAGGTATGCTGAACTGTGTAATTACTATATGAGTACTGGAACACTTGATGATATATTGGACTTGTATCCAAGATTGACCATGTAATGTATCATTTATACAATGTATGTATGTGATGTAACTATATAACCTGAGCTTGTAAAAGCACCTTAATCACCTTCAGTGATTAAGTGCTTAATTACACACTAGTTTCTCTGTCAGCTATCTCACCCTGTCAGAGTACAAGAGACAAATGTATGTGAATGCATGTGTGTGTATATATATGCATGTATATATATATATATATATATATGTACGTATATATGTGTGTGTGTGTGTATGTATATGTATGTGTATAAAGTACATATGGAAACTGATCAGAATTGCATTTCACCTTTGTAAATGCACATTCATGACACTTCGAACACTTTATGTAGGGCATACGTAAATCTGTGTATCTATGTATTTAGGTATGTAGGTTAGCTTAGCATTTTAAAAGTAACAAATGTTTCGAACCATAATGGAAACAGACCCAACTATGGAATGGGTAACCCAAGTATCGCGTTTCCAAAAGGGTCGCCCATGTTGGAAAAGACGAACGCCGAAAGAATATTGTTGAAAACATCTTGATGACTTATTAAACCAAAATTATTTATTAATCAGAATAAAGACAAAAACGCGACCTATCTGTAAAACGTCTACCAGACAAATATTTCAAGTAAAACCGAAGATATTTGTAGTTGTATAAAAGGGGCAGTTTTCATCGCTCGTCGAGCTCGAAAACCGCATCATTCATCTTAGAACCATGCCTATTCACGCAGATTCCTTAATAAACGTAAGAGTTTTTATATGTCACAAGAAAGATAGAAATATAAGCTTCATTCTAAATACCTTACCATGGGCATATTTAAATTTAAGCGAAGATAGATGTACTTTTATAATAGCCGAGCTCCGACCCTGGACAGATCGATCGACCGAGCACTCT
>WNGS01000337.1:11969781-11990026 GCA_020271785.1 Procambarus virginalis | reverse complement strand
GGATAGTGACTAACATGATCCTGGGTGAGGATAGTGACTAACATGGTCCTGGGTGAGGATAGTGACTAACGTGGTCCTGGGTGATGATAGTGACTAACATGATCCTGGGTGAGGATAGTGACTAACGTGGTCCTGGGTGAGGATAGTGACTAACATGGTCCTGGGTGAGGATAGTGACTAACATGATCCTGGGTGAGGATAGTGACTAACATGATCCTGGGTGAGGATAGTGACTAACATGGTCCTGGGTGAGGATAGTGACTAACATGATCCTGGGTGAGGATAGTGACTAACGTGGTCCTAGGTGAGGATAGTGACTAACATGATCCTGGGTGAGGATAGTGACTAACATGGTCCTGGGTGAGGATAGTGACTAACATGATCCTGGGTGAGGATAGTGACTAACGTGGTCCTGGGTGAGGATAGTGACTAACATGGTCCTGGGTGAGGATAGTGACTAACATGGTCCTGGGTGAGGATAGTGACTAACATGGTCCTGGGTGAGGATAGTGACTAACATGGTCCTGGGTGAGGATAGTGACTAACATGGTCCTGGGTGAGGATAGTGACTAACATAGTCCTGTGAGTGACCTCAATAAGAAAGAAGTGTTCTCAGTTAACTCTTGTTGTAAAGTTGTCATAACTTTATTGTTAATATATTAATAATTATATATTCAGAAGACACTCAAGCGGACAGAAGAGACATCAGACGGGGGCAGAAGTGACACTAGAAGGGATTAAGATATATAAATATTACTCCAAATTTAATATTTCTCTGATTTTCAATTTCACGAAATATGACCTAGTCCGCCCAGTTGGCAATAGAAAACGCAGAACATATCATCATACTCGATATACTGGTATGATGAACGGTCAGTCGATACTCTCAGTGAAAAGTAATTACAGGAGGCACTAAAGGAGGGCATATTTCAAGGTCCAGAGAAGTGAGTTATACTCCAAGGTCACGCTCCACATACTCCCCCGAGGAAGGAATACCAGTAGGTCACGACTAGTATACCCGATGGAATTAGTATACTTCGGCGCCATAGTCATCAAAAATTTGTAAGAAAGAATATGCTATTTCGACAATTTCACTGAGAAACATTTACATGCAATGACTGACATCAATATTGCTATAGATTATATAACCACAATTCGCATACCCCGAGACACATATAACAAGACGTCAGTATACCCGAAACAGTTATATTTCTTCGTTATAGTTGCAATATCCGTAATCTGCCACAAGTAAGCTATTTAAACTAAAATATCAACATTCTAATGATCATACGCAAGGAGAATATATTCGTCAATGAAAGCTCGGTAAACCTATGTTATACCACTGAAGTTATACTGGCAGCATACCGAGGGTAGACTCGTGGAAAAGTTACCAAACTCGGCCGTTCTCTTACGTCAAGCCCGTCAGTAAAGAATATACTCGTGTATCACCGCTTGACGTTCAGCATATTCTTGTGTATGTTTAGCATATCTTAATTGTGGGCACTAAAGAGGATAGATCACAAGGCAGAGCAAGGCAGAAGCGGAGGAATTTCATGTAAACCTTTGACAAGTTTTTAGAGGTTTCTCGTGCTGTGTAAACTTTAGCTCTATAGACCTCTCTAAACATCCGGTGTATGTAAACTCTCCCCCCATAGAGAACTCTAAGTGGCCCATGTAAACCCCCATCTCTGCTTTCTTATTAACAATAAGGGTATATATATATAATAATATATGTATATATATATATATATATATATATATATATATATATATATATATATATATATATATATATATTATATCATTTCAACTGGCTTGTTGATGAACGGTAGTAATAATATTAATGATGATAAAGAGAAGAAAGAAAACTTTAAAAATACTGGTCATGTCAAGACCTGTGGCAACACTGGTCATGTCAAGACCTGTGGCAACACTGGGCATGTCAAGACCTGTGGCAACACTGGGCATGTCAAGACCTGTGGCAACACTGGTCATGTCAAGACCTGTGGCAACACTGGGCATGTCAAGACCTGTGGCAACACTGGGCATGTCAAGACCTGTGGCAACACTGGGCATGTCAAGACCTGTGGCAACACTGGTCATGTCAAGACCTGTGGCAACACTGGTCATGTCAAGACCTGTGGCAACACTGGGCATGTCAAGACCTGTGGCAACACTGGTCATGTCAAGACCTGTGGCAACACTGGGCATGTCAAGACCTGTGGCAACACTGGTCATGTCAAGACCTGTGGCAACACTGGGCATGTCAAGACCTGTGGCAACACTGTATTGCGCTGTAACACAGCCTGTAAGAACAAGTCTTCTTAAACACCAAACTCTTCGCAACACAAAATCTCCCCCCTCCCTCCCTCGTACTTATTCCTGTTGGCTTGATTAAAGTCCCAAAGTTATGTCTCGTGTTGCGTAATCCTTCGGCGTAAGAGGCTTTCAGTCTCAGGTGGCGTACACACCATGCGTATATAGAGATAACCCCCAACACGGCTAATTAAAGCCCCACGTGGGTTTAAACCATACGACCTACAGCGGCTACATCGGTTGTATCGACCTACAGCGACTACATCGGTTGTATCGACCTACAGCGACTACATCGGTTGTATCGACCTACAGCCTTACTTCTCCCCCACCATGATTTAACTAAACAACATTATAAGTACTTTTACCCCTTGATTGCAGTCATTTACCTCTTACTGAATTCTGCAACATCAGAGAAAAACACTCGCTAAGTGCTAGCATTAGAAAGATACACCACAATAAATTACAGCTCTTGAATGCTCTTGACTTATTTCTCACTTTAGCGAGAGGAATTAGGTATTAAAGGAGACAATTTGAACACAAGTGGGAATGACTTGCTCCTTCATGGAGGGGGAGCTCGTACTTGAAATGGGACATGACCCTTCAACATGATGGACTTTGCTCTTGAGCGGAAATAACTTAGCTCTAGATAAGGAGGAACTCGGTACTTGAGTGGAAAAGGCTTGACGCTTGAGTGAGGGAGACCTGAATGTTGAGCAACAGGAAACTGTTTTGAGTTGGAAAAGAACTTGTAAACTGTGTGGAAAGCGTCTCAACCCTAAGTGTAAGAATGTAAACCAATATGTGCGAAAACTTGATTCTTAGTTGTTCTTAGCTTTGACCTACGCCTGAAATATATATATATTGCTATTGAGGGTGACAAACTTGGCCCTTTAATGCCAAGAACTTTAAAACTTTAGGAGCTTGGCTCGTGAGTGGAAGGAATTTGAATATGGAGTATAAAGAGCTTGAACTGATTTCAATAAACTTTAGTTTAGTGAGAATAACCTTTAGCTTTAGCGGAAAGAATTTGTCCTATAGTAAAGTGAGAGCGGTAGAGCTGGAAGAACTTCTTCCTTGAGAATAGGAAATGCTCATCTTAAATGTTAAGAACGTAATCTTTGAATGGAGAAACTTTGCCTGGAGTGGAAGGAACTTGATCTTCAAGTGACAAACTTGACCCTGACGACGAAGTCTCGGGGCGCTTCTGAGGGAGGAAGGTGGGCCTCGAGTGGGAGGAACCTGGCCATCGAGTGGGAGGAACCTGGCCCTCGAGTGGGAGGAACCTGGCCCTCGAGGGGAGGAACCTGGGCCTCGAGTGGAAGGAACCTGGGCCGCGAGTGGGGGAACCTGGCCCTCGAGTGGGAGGAACCTGGGCCTCGATGTGAGCAACCTGGCCCTCGAGTGGGAGGAACCTGGGCCTCGAGTGGGAGCAACCTGGCCCTCGAGTGGNGGCCCTTGACTGAGTGAGTGTAGTGGCCACTAATAAGGATGCAATATGAACAATGGGTAATGACCGTAGAGCACCCGGGAACTATTCCTTCACTACGTCCTCATGTACCCAGCACAATGTGTGTCCACTTATACCCAGCATGGTAGAGGAAGCATGGTAGATGAAGCATGGTAGATGAAGCACGGTAGAGGAAGCATGGTAGAGGAAGCATGGTAGAGGAAGTATGGTAGAGGAAGCATGGTAGATGAAGCACGGTAGAGGAAGCATGGTAGAGGAAGCATGGTAGATGAAGCATGGTAGAGGAAGCATGGTAGATGAAGCATGATAGATGAAGCATGTAGATGAAGCATGCTAGAGGAAGCATGGTAGATGAAGCATGCTAGAGGAAGCATGGTAGATGAAGCATGCTAGAGGAAGCATGGTAGATGAAGCATGGTAGATGAAGCATGTAGATGAAGCATGCTAGAGGAAGCATGGTAGATGAAGCATGGTAGAGGAAGCATGGTAGATGAAGCATGCTAGAGGAAGCATGGTAGATGAAGCATGGTAGAGGAAGCATGGTAGATGAGGTTTTAGGGAAGTTAAAACTGAATATAAACATATTCAAGACTGGAATGAGGTGTTGTCTATGAAGCCACAAAATATAAGGAATATGTAGGCGATGAGTCACAATAACGTGACTGATGATATGATGAACTAATCACACACCAGAACATGAGGAGACGACGACGTTTCGGTCCATCACGGACCAATATTTAAGTCGATTGTCGAGTCGATAATGGTCCAGGATGGACCGAAACGTGGTCGTCTCCTCATCTTCTGGTGTGTGGGTGGTCTTCATGTAAGGAATAGTTATGCTATCGTGGCCTCGTCACGGAGACCAACAGCTGGAGCCCTGACGTGGCCAACTGCTGAGGTTACCATTACTCAGTGGTCGCCACTCTCAGCTAAGTCAGGTGGCCACAACCACAACAAGGACAGGGCCACAACCACAACAAGGTCAGGGCCACAACCACAACAAGGTCAGGTGGCCACAACCACAACAAGGACAGGGGCCACAACCACAACAAGTCAGGGCCACAACCACAACAAGGTCAGGTGGCCACAACCACAACAAGGTCAGGGGCCATAACCACAACAAGGCAGGGCCACAACACAACAAAGACAGGGAGCCACAACACAACAAGGTCAGGGCCACAACCACAACAAAGACAGGGAGCCACAACCTTCTAGTGCACAAGGAGCTGTAGTTGTATAGTGAAACGGCTTCAATATGGTGTTGATAATTTTCGAAACCGAACTATGTTAATAACGAGAGAGCTTAAAGCCTTATCTCCAAGATAGTATTAGCTCAGATTAGTATGCATTTGAAAGCTCCTCTGTAGTTAAGCAATTGGTTTCGATAGTTTGCCTTCGTATGAATGCAAATAGGCTCCACTAGCTTGCCTCTTAATATTCTCATGACTCTTACAATATATATAAATTCTCATATAAACTCAAGTTCCTGTAAAATAGTCTAATAGGGGTATAGGTGTTGTGTTAGTTGTCTCTTCAGAGGTTGCATGGCGTTTCACCTTCCTTCTTATGATGTCTTCAACGAAACCATTGGAGAAGCCGTTGTTGATTAGGACCTGCCTTACCCTACAGAGTTCTTCATCGATTTGCTTCCCTCCTGAGCTCTGGCTGAGAACATGCAACCTCTGAAGAGACAACTAACACAACACCTGTACCCCCTATTAGACTATTTTACAGGAATTTCTTTTCCACAGCTCATAAACGGAGGAAATGGTCCTGAAAGATATTGTTAATAGAAACATTATCCCTACAGACAAAAATCAGAAGATACAATTGACGATTTACTATAAAACCAAGAAAACTGCCAACCTACTCATGAGAAACTCTCCAGACACAAAGCAGAACGCTTTGAAAGAGACCAATGTCGTCTATGCCTTCAAATGCCCACTAGGGGACTGTAAGCCTCAAAGGACTCAGTATATAAGCAAGACAACAACATCTCTTTCCAGGCGATTAACGATGCATAAGCAACAGGGCTCCATTAAGAACATATAATCTCTTCCCACAACCAGACCATCACCAGAGAAGTCTTAACAAAAAACACGGAAATCATCGATAGATACAGCGATAGCAGGCGGATTGATATCTGCGAGGCACTACACATTAAGAAGTCAACACCAGCAATCAACAGCCATTTAATACACAACGATATTCTACCCACTTCAAGACTCCGTACCAATATAGAAGCATCAAGAAATATGGGCCAATAGGCCTTCTGCAGTTACTTCCATTCTTACCTTCAATACCCATTGTTTCGTGTTCTATCCTGTGTTTAAAGTTTTGTTCACCTCATCCAAAATGCGGGTATAAAATAAAATGAAAGTTGTTAAATCATAGCATAAGACTCTGTTTAGTGTTTGCAGGTTATAGTTGTGTGTGTGAACTAAAAGTCTTTGAAAATGTAATAAGTTATTACGAAACGCGTTCAAGTGTCGCGTCAGACTAGAAATAAAAATGAATTTTGGAGAACTGATTTTTCAATTACCATCGACAGTGAAAAGAACAAGAAATATTGAGAAAATTCGTGTTAGAATTATTAATCTTGCTTTTTCGGTCATATTTAATAATATATCTACAGGAAAGACTGCTACCAAAATATACTAATATATGTATATATATAATATATATATATATATATATATATATAATATATATATATATTATATATATATATTATATATTATTATATAAACAAAGCAAAGTATTGTACCTAAAATGTAATGAATATTTCGATCTAGCAGTCCTTCTGAGACAGTTTAAGACCTATACTAGAGTACTATAGTACTTTTGGAGAACCTATACTACACTATACTATATTATACTTATATTGAGAAGAGAGAACTGGGTGACCAAGCGGAATGTCCGAAATCAGCCGTGTGGGGTAAAGAGAATTATTAAATAATATCTCAACATCTTGTTGTCTAGACGTTGATAAATGAGCAGTGTTAAGAGGGGGGAGCCGTGGCTTGAGTCAGATGCCATGAAGGGGGGTCAGTGCCCCCCTGGAGGGGGACTGAGGCATGTTTGTGAGGGGGGAGGGAGGCGAGGAGTTAACTTGTCACTCTTTTTACAGAGCTGTTAGGACTCGGACAGAGTTTAATTTAGTTAAAAGAAGTGCACGTCATGAGTTAAGAGTGCAGAGCACAAATGTCTCAGCAGGATTAAACATAAGGTATTGCTTTCAGTTACTTTGGTAGCAAAGTTACAGTTAATAATGCTCAGTTATTGGAGTAACTAAACTATCGAATTTGAGGCATCATTGCACCAGTCGACACTTGACATAAAGACCCCCACCAGCGTGTTCCTTCTTGAGGTTACCTTGAGATGATTTCAGGGCTTAGCATCCCCGCGGCCCGGTCCTCGACCAGGCCTCCTGGTCCTCACAGTATTTATTTTATTGTAGTTGCCGCTGTTTCACTCCTCATGTCACAGAGAAAAACGTAGTTTTTTGCAGCTTCTACTCACATTCCAGTCACAGTGATTTATTAGATACAGAATCGAGGTAAGCTTGAATATCCACATGCACAATGTGTGTGGATTTTTTATCCTGTAATTATATTTATTCATGACATCTTGAAATGTTAACATCACAATTTGTGTTAACTGGCAGATTTATGCGATTGTTGACCAAACCACACACTAGAAAGTGAAGGGAGCACGACGTTTCGGTTCGTCCTGGACAATTCTCAAGTCGATTGTGAGAACCGACTTGAGAATAGTCTACAATCGACTTGAGAAAAATCCAGGACGGACCGAAACGTCGTCGTCCCTTCATTTTCTAGTGTGTGGTTTGGTCGACAGATTTCAGCCACGTTATTGTGACTCCTCGTCTGCATTTATGCGAGTATTTCTGTGTCACGACATGATTCTTACCTTTATAGTTCTATGAAATATTACTGCTACGAAATCTAGTTCCAAGAGCTTTAGTATTTCTGATCTACAAGTAACTGCACAGTCCACTCTTGATGCAGTGTATCTAATATTTATTTTCAATATCTCGGCGAGTGTTCTTTTACCTTTAAGCGACCTGCATGATTGAATAACACTCTGATAGCAACACAACACTGAAACCGTTGTTATAGTCGGAGTAAATTACTAAAAACTCATGTTTATATTTAGTTTAATGTAATTCTTATCACTGAAACTATGTTATACGTTTTTCAGGACCGAAATAACTAATGTTTTATATAAATCAGCTATCAATAAAACTTCTAAATCGCCCACTGTACCGCGGGATCCTTAAATTGTATTGGATAACATTTTGTGTGTTTATCAAACAGTTGACAAAATGTTTCAATTGTTGAAGTAACTCTTGCCAAAATGGGTTCCATAATTTTCGTATGTTGGATGAAGCGAGCGTCGGTACTGATCTATTTGGTTGATTGATGAAGATTAAGCCACCCAAGAGGTGGCACGGGCGTGAATAGCCCGTACGTGGTAGAATTTTGTTTAGTAAATGTATACTGCATGCTGAGGACGCATTTGATCGTCAGGCTGCTATCGCGGGGGAGGATACTGCTTGGCAGTATTTATGAGGGTCTCCAGCTGCTGGACACTTTTTTTTTTAATTTAACCAGAAGAATGGCAGTGTTGATGTTTTTATGCTCGTTACTGTAAGATTCCGGGACTCTTAAAGCTCTTCTAAGTTCGTTGGTTGCTGCACATCCTATCTATTTGTGCAAAGGGATCCCATGTATAGTAGTGAGATGTGGCACCTTGTTTGATGATACTCTGAGGGAGGGATGTGTAGAGCAGCTATGTGTGTCGTATTCGTTTTGTGGACTTTGTAAAGCACACTCAGACCACTCACATCCCAGCTGGAGAGTCTGCTTGCAGTATTCAGTCGGGCACATTAAGTTTAAGCCCCGCTCGTCGAGTGTCAAACACCACTTAGCATATGGATGACATGCGACCCTCCACATTTAGCAACAACGTCTATCACTGGTTCACTTTAATCTCCACGTATATAACACCGATCGACGAGATATTTATCTGGTGTATCACGTCGTCTTAAGATAACAAAGTACGTATGTTTTGCCACCGTGAGATAACCATCACTTCAGGTTGATATGACCTTGGTTCATGTTGACGTCTTCTGGCCTCTGTTCATCTGGTGCTTGTCGCAGGGAGCTGAGCCTCACTACCCCCTCCTTACCCCTCCTATGTTTCTTCTTCCTTGATGAAACATCTTGCTTCGTCAATTTGTAAATTCTTTATAGCAATCCCAGATTGTCCGCTTGTCGCAAGTTTAATTTTATTATTCTGTTTTATTTAGTATTATTATTAATAGTAGTAGTTTCCATTACAACTATTTCCATTGGAGATTTTCGGCGCCGTGGAGCGAGGATACCTGCTGCTTGGGTAACAGCTTCCCCGTATCAACCTACCCTGGCTTTGCGCCCTGGAGAGGCCACTCCAGACCGACAACCAGAGCGCAGCTCCATAGTCTTCTGAGACTGATGGACACCTACTATTGTAGTTTATATTATTGGTTAACAGAAGAATCCATCACACATTATTAAGCCGTGGAAACATTATCACATTATAAAAGACGAGACTTTACTCGTCTCAAATATAAGGGACAATTTAGATTGCCCCTTAATTTAATATATGAATATGGAAACAAATTTGTTTTAATTGTAATGAAAAGTAAAACTAAGTTAACATCCATTTACTACTGGTTCACTTTATTATTAAAATATTTATTAAATCAACCACGGAAACACATACATGGAAATATCTTTGCATACAAGGATGAGATTTATGTGTTAAATTTTGCACCAGATGACTGCCCGTCCTCACACCTGACACGAAGGGGGGAGGGGCCCTGGGGTGGGGGTGCTTGGGGGAATGGGGGTGCCGGGAGGGGGGGGGGTTGGAGAACGCGCATTTCCTATTAAACTGGGGACGGTCATGCAACGCCAAAGGTGGAAATTATTAGAAATTCTTGAAAGAGCTGAAGAATAAAGGCATTGACGGAGGGAGTGAGTGAGTGTGTATTCATCTAGTTGTATTCACCTAGTTGTGCTTGCGGGGATTGAGCTCTGCTCTTTCAGTGCACACACACACACACACACACACACACACACACACACACACACACACACACACACACACACACACACACACACACACACACACACACACACACACACACATACATGGGAGATGAAGTCCTTCACGAAACGGACAAAGAGAAAGACCTAGCAGTTGATATCACGCCAAACCTGTCTCCTGAAGCCCACATCAAAAGAATAACATCAGCGGCCTATGCGAGGCTGGCTAACATCAGAACTGCTTTCAGAAACCTGTGTAAGGAATCCTTCAGAACCTTGTATACCACATATGTAAGGCCAATCCTGGAGTACGCAGCCCCAGCATGGAGCCCGTACCTAGTCAAGCACAGGACGAAGCTGGAAAAAGTTCAGAGGTATGCCACTTGACTAGTCCCAGAACTAAGAGGTATGAATTATGAGGACAGACTACGTGAACTGCACCTCACATCGCTGGAAGACAGAAGAGCTAAGGGAGACATGATCACCACTTACAAATTCTCAGGGGAATTGACAGGGTGGACAAGGATGGATTATTTAACACGGGTGGTACTCGCACAAGGGGACACAGGTGGAAGCTGAGTACCTAAATGAGCCACAGAGACATTAGAAAGAACTTTTTTCAATGTCAGAGTAGAAGACAAATGGAATGCATTAGGAAGTGATGTGGTGGACGCTGACTCCATACACAGTTTCAAATGTACATGTGATAGAGCCCAGTAGGCTCAGGAATCTGTACACCTGTTGGTTGACGGTTGAGAGCCAGGACCAAAGAGCGAAAGCTCCACCCCAACAACTAAGTGAGTACAACTAGATGAGTACACGAAGCAGCCCGTAACAGCTGTCTAACTCCCAGGTACCTGTTTACTGCTAGGTAAAAGGGGCAACAGGGTGTAATGAACTCAGCCCAATTTTGCTTCTTGCCGGCGCCGGGAATCGAACCCGGACCACAGGATCATGTGTCCATCGTGCTGTCCACACAGCCACCGGCGCCCCCTTTAATTCCCCCGTGTGTGTGTGTGTGTGTGTGTGTGTGTGTGTGTGTGTGCACTGATTTCCAGGTCGATTGGGCTCTATCATACATGCATTTGAAATTGTATACTGGAGCATGGCTCCATCACTTGACATTTTCGTCCATTCAATTTCCTCACTATTCAGACACTAACAATTATATAATTTATCTGTTGCTCATCTGGGCACTTAATTTGCACCTGACTCCGCTTGGTCGTGTGCCCAACATGTTAACAAATTGCTTTTTGCTTCACGATCATTTCCCTGATAGTTCTGCATGTGGCGTTCATTTTACTCTTATGACCACCAGTAACCTGAGATATAATTACTGTAGTTTATCTTTACTCATTCTTCTCATTTCTAGTACTCTAGCCTGGTGGTATTCCTCTTAACTTTCTTCAGCTTAGATTTGCGTTTGAAAGTTATTGACTCCCAACTTGCGCCTCATATTCCTGAACTGGTCTGACGTGAGGTATATGAGGCCCTGCATGATTCCTTACTCGGATTTCTAATGGAGTTAATTATATTAACTACGTAAGCTGCACAACCCGTCCTCTTAAAAATAACGTCGCTTTTCGCTCGTTAGCGCGATATGCCCAAAAATTAATGTAATTTGAAATGAAATCGGTTCACGAAATTGTTGTACAGTCCCGTTTTCTGTTTGAGTCATCTGGCTTACTCGGTTAGGTTAGGAAATGAAACTTTCAATTAACGTTTTTCATGACGTTTTGAAACTTTAGGAGGATTTCTTGCCCTCATAACCCACCAGAGGACCGTTAACTTACTGTTTTGGAAAAAAAAATCCAAAATTTATTTTCAATTTTGTTCATTTTTAAATTACGTCCATTTTCGGCCAAACGAGCAAACGGCCAAATTCAGACGTAATTTGTATGAGGAGAGGTTGAGCTGTGAATGCTTAATATTCTAATAAGTGTGGACGTCTGGAGACAAAAGTCTCCAGAACTTTTGGAGAAGTTCTGTGGGTTCATATTACACCACGCGTGTAACATTAACCCACAGGCATTTCTGATTGATTCTTGAAGGATTTCTTCTCCCATATGATACCTAATATCTAGCTTCCTCTTCTCTACGCCCAGCTTCATTACGCTGCACTTGCTTAAGCTAAACTAAATTAGCCAGCTGTTGGACCTTTCTTTCACTGTCCAGATCATCTTGTTTATTGCTCTTATAATATATTCATCATCTTCAAAATTACTGCAATATTAGCAAACACTGAGTGGAAGGATTCTCTTCCGTCTGGAAGATCAATTACACATATTAGGGGAAAAAATAAATCCTAAATAAAGAACAGTTTCTTCACCACGTGCTGCCTGGTTCTTCACCACGTGCTGCCTGGTTCTTCACCACGTGCTGCTTGGTTCTTCACCACGTGCTGCTTGGTTCTTCACCACGTGCTGCCTTGTTCTTCACCACGTGCTTCCTGGTTCTTCACCACGTGCTGCCTTGTTCTTCACCACGTGCTGCCTTGTTCTTCACCACGTGCTGCCTTGTTCTTCACCACGTGCTGCCTTGTTCTTCACCACGTGCTGCCTGGTTCTTCACCACGTGCTGCCTGGTTCTTCACCACGTGCTGCCTGGTTCTTCACCACGTGCTTCCTGGTTCTTCACCACGTGCTGCTTGGTTCTTCACCACGTGCTGCTTGGTTCCTCACCACGTGCTGCTTGGTTCTTCACCACGTGCTGCCTGGTTCTTCACCACGTGCGTTAGAACTCTTGTTGGGTGCTGCGTGTGACTCTTCTGCCACTCCCACATTATGTTGCTTACACACTGCTTTCGTTGCTTTAGTTGAGAGGAGGGACCAAAGAGCCAGAACTCAACCCCCACAAACACAAATTGGTGAGTACAAATAGTTGAGTAGACGCGTTTGTTTAATTTCCGTCATCTCATATTATATTTATATAAAGTTTCTGAAAAATGATTCGTAATTTTTTAAACTAAATCTCGAGTTATAAAGCCCTTGATATGCTATTGACCCTTTTCTTGCGGGTGAATATTGCGTCTAGTGCGTCGATGATGCTCCAGTCAGTGGCTCTCGCTTAGTGCCGCCTCTCTCTCTCTCTCTTTATATACTAGCAGTTTACAATGTTTTAATATTATTCCAGTGACTTACAGCATGTAATAAGTAGCCAACACAGGGCTTCTGTTATATTCGTTCAGTACTTAATGACGTAGTGAGTGTGGTTGTGGTGCCTGAGCAACCCGTCCTCTTAAAAATAACGTCACTTTTGGCTGGTATGCGCGCTATGGCCAAATTTGGACGTAAGTTGAAATGAAATCGACTCACAAAAGTGACGTACTGTTCCGTTTTCTGTTTGAGTCGTCCGGCCGACTCTCTAAGGTTAGATTAGGTGACTTTAAATTCACGTTTTTCATAACGTTTTGAAACTTTATGAGAATTTCCTGCCCACCTAACCTATCAAAGAACCCTTAACTTACTGTTGTTGAAAAAAAATCCCAAATTTATTTTCAATTTTTGTTAATTTTCAAATTACGTCCAAATTCGGCCATACGGGCAAACGGTCAAAAGCGACGTTCTTTTCAAGAGGACAGGTTGGCCTGAGAGCTGCCACGCTCCTCAAGCTCCCGCACTCACACCTTGTTCATCTGTAAACATTATATAGTTCTTTACACACAGCAATCACAATAGCGTGATGTATCACGCTATTGTGATTTCTGTGTGTAATAAAGTAAGGGCGAAGAGGTAGAACGGCCTATTGACATAGCTCGAGTGTATGGGGGAGTTGTGTAAAATCCTGCTTTGTGTCTCGGAGAGGCTGCAGGGTCCAAGTAAATTCAGTAAAATTTCTGGTTGTAATTCTTATACCATGTTGTAGCTCAGTCGATTAAGGCAGCGTCTGGGATGTTCTCGAACGTAGGTTCGAATCCTCGTCACGGCCCTTGTGGGTTTGTTCTATATAGTTTTGCTTCGCTAGAGACCGATACATTTTGGTCGAGCACTTTCCCTTCGTCTATTATAAAATTGACAACGTAGTTAAGGAAGGTCTGTTCAAAGTTGGAAATAGAACGAAGAGGAGATAGGAAAAAATAAATTTGCCAATTGTCAGAAGTTCTTCAGTGTTAGGGTCGTCAGTAGGTTCAGTAGGTTAACTCTATACGCAATTGTAAATGTAAATAAGATAAGCACTTAGAAATTGCCTTAATCAAGCAACATTCGGAAAGTGGGGCTAGGAGCCGAGCTCACTCCTAAACGAACAGCTAGGTGAGTACACACACACACACACACACACACACACACACACACACACACACACACACACACACACACACACACACACACACACACACACACACACACACACTGTACACCAGTTGATTGACAGTTGAGAGGCGGGACCAAAGAGCCAAAGCGCAACCCCCGCAAGCACAAATAGGTGAGTACAATAGGTGAGTACACACAGTATTACCCTCTCGCTGAGGCCGCTAGAAAAAGTAGACTCCATAACTTCCAAAAATACTGAATTCACAAAGCTCGCTGTAAAAATGTATTGAATTTATTTGACTTGTTGAGTAAATATATTTAATTAACTTAGATCAGAGTATAAAAAGCATTTTCCATTTACATATTCACCGACAAAAATATATATATTGAATTTACTTGCCTAACTGTCTAAAAAATAAAAAATCTCGACATAGATCAATTAAACTGGTTTGTGTTTTAGCGAGATCTCACTCAAGCAATTTAAATATCAAACCCATCCCAAATTCCACCCACCTCCTGTTTCAAGCGTTAATTTTGGCAAAGGTTGAATGTTCATCTCTTTAATATGGAGTGAGGATAGTGACTAGCATGATCCTGGGGTGTGAGGATAGTGACTAGCATGATCCTGGGTGTGAGGATAGTGACTAGCATGATCCTGGGTGTGAGGATAGTGACTAGCATGATCCTGGGGTGTGAGGATAGTGACTAGCAGGATCCTGGGTGTGAGGATAGTGACTAGCATGATCCTGGGTGTGAGGATAGTGACTAACATGATCCTGGGGTGTGAGGATAGTGACTAGCATGATCCTGGGTGTGAGGATAGTGACTAGCATGATCCTGGGTGTGAGGATAGTGACTAACATGATCCTGGGTGTGAGGATAGTGACTAGCATGATCCTGGGTGTGAGGATAGTGACTAACATGATCCTGGGGTGTGAGGATAGTGACTAGCATGATCCTGGGTGTGAGGATAGTGACTAGCATGATCCTGGGTGTGAGGATAGTGACTAGCATGATCCTGGGTGTGAGGATAGTGACTAACATGATCCTGGGGTGTGAGGATAGTGACTAGCATGATCCTGGGTGTGAGGATAGTGACTAGCATGATCCTGGGTGTGAGGATAGTGACTAGCATGATCCTGGGTGTGAGGATAGTGACTAGCATGATCCTGGGTGTGAGGATAGTGACTAACATGATCCTGGGGTGTGAGGATAGTGACTAGCATGATCCTGGGTGTGAGGATAGTGACTAGCATGATCCTGGGTGTGAGGATAGTGACTAGCATGATCCTGGGTGTGAGGATAGTGACTAGCATGATCCTGGGTGTGAGGATAGTGACTAACATGGTCCTGGGGTGTGAGGATAGTGACTAGCATGATCCTGGGTGTGAGGATAGTGACTAACATGGTCCTGGGTGAGGATAGTGACTAACATGATCCTGGGTGTGAGGATAGTGACTAACATGATCCTGGGTGTGAGGATAGTGACTAACATGGTCCTGGGTGAGGATAGTGACTAACATGGTCCTGGGTGAGGATAGTGACTAACATGATCCTGGGTGTGAGGATAGTGACTAACATGATCCTGGGTGAGGATAGTGACTAACGTAATCCTGGGTGTGAGGATAGTGATTAACATGATCCTGGGTGAGGATAGTGACTAACATGGTCCTGGGTGAGGATAGTGACTAACATGATCCTGGGTGAGGATAGTGACTAACATGGTCCTGGGTGAGGATAGTGACTAACATGGTCCTGGGTGAGGATAGTGACTAACATGGTCCTGGGTGAGGATAGTGACTAACATGGTCCTGGGTGAGGATAGTGACTAACATGGTCCTGGGTGAGGATAGTGACTAACATGGTCCTGGGTGAGGATAGTGACTAACATGGTCCTGGGTGAGGATAGTGACTAACATGATCCTGGGTGAGGATAGTGACTAACATGATCCTGGGTGAGGATAGTGACTAACATGGTCCTGGGTGAGGATAGTGACTAACATGGTCCTGGGTGAGGATAGTGACTAACATGATCCTGGGTGAGGATAGTGACTAACATGGTCCTGGGTGAGGATAGTGACTAACATGGTCCTTGGTGAGGATAGTGACTAACATGGTCCTGGGTGAGGATAGTGACTAACATAGTCCTGTGAGTGACCTCAATAAGAAAGAAGTGTTCTCAGTTAACTCTTATTGTACCAAGGAATTGTCATAACTTTATTGTTAATATATTAATAATTATATATTCAGAAGACAC
Organism: Procambarus virginalis; assembly: GCA_020271785.1. Taxonomy (NCBI): domain Eukaryota; kingdom Metazoa; phylum Arthropoda; class Malacostraca; order Decapoda; family Cambaridae; genus Procambarus; species Procambarus virginalis. Next base: position 11,973,622 of record WNGS01000337.1, on the reverse strand, counting down.
TCAAGCGGACAGAAGAGACATCAGACGGGGGCAGAAGTGACACTAGAAGGGATTAAGATATATAAATATTACTCCAAATTTAATATTTCTCTGATTTTCAATTTCACGAAATATGACCTAGTCCGCCCAGTTGGCAATAGAAAACGCAGAACATATCATCATACTCGATATACTGGTATGATGAACGGTCAGTCGATACTCTCAGTGAAAAGTAATTACAGGAGGCACTAAAGGAGGGCATATTTCAAGGTCCAGAGAAGTGAGTTATACTCCAAGGTCACGCTCCACATACTCCCCCGAGGAAGGAATACCAGTAGGTCACGACTAGTATACCCGATGGAATTAGTATACTTCGGCGCCATAGTCATCAAAATTTGTAAGAAAGAATATGCTATTTCGACAATTTCACTGAGAAACATTTACATGCAATGATTGACATCAATATTGCTATAGATTATATAACCACAATTCGCATACCCGAGACACATATAACAAGACGTCAGTATACCCGAAACAGTTATATTTCTTCGTTATAGTTGCAATATCCGTAATCTGCCACAAGTAAGCTATTTAAACTAAAATATCAACATTCTAATGATCATACGCAAGGAGAATATATTCGTCAATGAAAGCTCGGTAAACCTATGTTATACCACTGAAGTTATACTGGCAGCATACCGAGGGTAGACTCGTGGAAAAGTTACCAAACTCGGCCGTTCTCTTACGTCAAGCCCGTCAGTAAAGAATATACTCGTGTATCACCGCTTGACGTTCAGCATATTCTTGTGTATGTTTAGCATATCTTAATTGTGGGCACTAAAGAGGATAGATCACAAGGCAGAGCAAGGCAGAAGCGGAGGAATTTCATGTAAACCTTTGACAAGTTTTTAGAGGTTTCTCGTGCTGTGTAAACTTTACCTCTATAGACCTCTCTAAACATCCGGTGTATGTAAACTCTCCCCCCATAGAGAACTCTAAGTGGCCCATGTAAACCCCCATCTCTGCTTTCTTATTAACAATAAGGGTATATATATATATATATATATATATATATATATATATATATATATATATATATATATATATATATATATATATATATATTATATATATGTCGTACCTAGTAGTCAGAACGCACTTCTCGGCCTACTATGCAAGGCCCGATTTGCCTAATAAGGCAAGTTTTCCTGAATTATTATATTTTCTCTAATTTTTTTCTTATGAAATGATAAAGCTACCCATTTCATTACGTATGAGATCAATTTTTTTTATTGGAGTTAAAATTAACGTAGATATATGACCAAACCTAACCAACCCTACCTAACCTAACCTAACCTATCTTTATAGGTTAGGTTAGGTTAGGTAGCCGAAAAAGTTAGGTTAGGTTAGGTAGGTTAGGTAGTCGAAAAACAATTAATTCATGAAAACTTGGCTTATTAGGCAAATCGGGCCTTGAATAGTAGGCCGAGAAGTGCGTTCTGGCTACTAGGTACGACATATATATATATATATATATATATATATATATATATATATATATATATATATATATATATGTATATATATATATATATATATATATATATATATATACATATATATATATATATATATATATATATATATATATATATATATTTATATATATATATATTATATCATTTCAACTGGCATGTTGATGAACGGTAGTAATAATATTAATGATGATAAAGAGAAGAAAGAAAACTTTAAAAATACTGGTCATGTCAAGACCTGTGGCAACACTGGGCATGTCAAGACCTGTGGCAACACTGGGCATGTCAAGACCTGTGGCAACACTGGTCATGTCAAGACCTGTGGCAACACTGTATTGCGCTGTAACACAGCCTGTAAGAACAAGTCTTCTTAAACCACCAAACTCTTCGCAACACAAAATCTCCCCCCTCCCCCCCTCGTACTTATTCCTGTTGGCTTGATTAAAGTCCCAAAGTTATGTCTCGTGTTGCGTAATCCTTCGGCGTAAGAGGCTTTCAGTCTCAGGTGGCGTACACACCATGCGTATATAGAGATAACCCCCAACACGGCTAATTAAAGCCCCACGTGGGTTTAAACCATACGACCTACAGCGGCTACATCGGTTGTATCGACCTACAGCGACTACATCGGTTGTATCGACCTACAGCGACTACATCGGTTGTATCGACCTTCCGCGACTACATCGGTTGTATCGACCTACAGCGACTACATCGGTTGTATCGACTTACAGCGACTACATCGGTTGTATCGACCTACAGCGACTACATCGGTTGTATCGACCTACAGCGACTACATCGGTTGTATCGACCTACAGCGACTACATCGGTTGTATCGACCTACAGCGACTACATCGGTTGTATCGACCTACAGCGACTACATCGGTTGTATTGACCTACAGCGACTACATCGGTTGTATCGACCTACAGCGACTACATCGGTTGTATCGACCTACAGCGACTACATCGGTTGTATCGACCTACAGCGACTACATCGGTTGTATCGACCTACAGCGACTACATCGGTTGTATCGACCTACAGCGACTACATCGGTTGTATCGACCTACAGCGACTACATCGGTTGTATTGACCTTCAGCGACTACATCGGTTGTATCGACCTACAGCGACTACATCGGTTGTATCGACCTACAGCGACTACATCGGTTGTATCGACCTACAGCGACTACATCGGTTGTATCGACCTACAGCGACTACATCGGTTGTATCGACCTACAGCGACTACATCGGTTGTATCGACCTACAGCGACTACATCGGTTGTATCGACCTACAGCGACTACATCGGTTGTATCGACCTACAGCCTTACTTCTCCCCCACCATGATTTAACTATACAACATTATAAGTACTTTTACCCCTTGATTGCAGTCATTTACCTCTTACTGAATTCTGCAACAACAGAGAAAAACACTCGCTAAGTGCTAGCATTAGAAAGATACACCACAATAAATTACAGCTCTTGAATGCTCTTGACTTATTTCTCACTTTAGCGAGAGGAATTAGGTATTAAAGGAGACAATTTGAACACAAGTGGGAATGACTTGCTCCTTCATGGAGGGGGAGCTCGTACTTGAAATGGGACATGACCCTTCAACATGATGGACTTTGCTCTTGAGCGGAAATAACTTAGCTCTAGATAAGGAGGAACTCGGTACTTAAGTGGAAAAGGCTTGACGCTTGAGTGAGGGAGACCTGAATGTTGAGCAACAGGAAACTGTTTTGAGTTGGAAAAGAACTTGTAAACTGTGTGGAAGGCGTCTCAACCCTAAGTGTAAGAATTTAAACCAATATGTGCGAAAACTTGATTCTTAGTTGTTCTTAGCTTTGACCTACGCCTGAAATATATATATATTGCTATTGAGGGTGACAAACTTGGCCCTTTAATGCCAAGAACTTTAAAACTTTAGGAGCTTGGCTCGTGAGTGGAAGGATTTGAATATGGAGTATAAAGAGCTTGAACTGATTTCAATAAACTTTAGTTTAGTGAGAATAACCTTTAGCTTTAGCGGAAAGAATTTGTCCTATAGTAAAAGTGAGAGCGGTAGAGCTGGAAGAACTTCTTCCTTGAGAATAGGAAATGCTCATCTTAAATGTTAAGAACGTAATCTTTGAATGGGAGAAACTTTGCCTGGAGTGGAAGGAACTTGATCTTCAAGTGACAAACTTGACCCTGACGAAGAAGTCTCGGGGCGCTTCTGAGGGAGGAGGTGGGGCTCGAGTGGGAGGAAGGTGGGCCTCGAGTGGGAGGAACCTGGGCCTCGAGTGGAGGAACCTGGGCCTCGAGTGAGAGGAACCTGGGCCTCGAGTGGA
>WNGS01000337.1:11847731-11859006 GCA_020271785.1 Procambarus virginalis | reverse complement strand
ATGTGCTTACGGGGTTGAGCTCTGGCTCTTTGGTACCGCCTCTCAACCGTCAATCAACAGGTGTACAGGTTCCTGAGCCTATTGGGCTTTATCATATCTACACTTGAAACTGTGTATGGAGTCAGCCTCCACCACATCACTTCCTAATGCATTTTATTTGTCAACCATTCTGACACTAAAAAAAAGTTCTTTCTAATATCTCTGTGGCTCATTTGGGCACTCAGTTTTGACCTATGTCCCCTAGTGCGTGTGCCCCTTGTGTTAAATACCCGTCTTTATCTACCCTATGTGTGTGTACTCACCTATTTGTACTCACTTATTTGTGCTCTCGTTGGATGAGCTTTGGCTCTTTGGTCCGCCTCTCAACTGTCAATCAACTGTGTACAGATTCCTGAGCTACTGGGCTCTATCATAGTTACACTTGAAAGCTGTGTATGGAGTCAGCCTCCACCACATCACTTGCTAATGCATTCCATCCGTTAACTACTCTGACACTGAAAAAGAGTCCTTCTATCGTCCCTGTGGCTCATGTGGGTCACTCAGTTTCCACCTGTGTCCCCTTGTTCGCGTCCCAACAGTGTTGAATAGTTTGTCCTTGTTTACCCGGTCGATTCCCCTGAGGATTTTGTAGGTTGTGATCATGTCTCCCCATACTCTTCTGTCTTCCCGATTCGTAAGGGTGCATTTCCCGCAGCCTTTCCTCGTAACTCATGCCTCTTAGTTCTGGGACTAGTCTAGTGGCATACCTTGAACTTTTTCCAGCTTCGTCTTGTGATTGACAAGGTATTGGCTCCATGCTGGGGCCGCATATTCCAGGATTGGTCTTACATATGTGGTGTACAAGATTCTGAATGATTCCTTACACACAGGTTCCTGAACGCTGTTCTGATGTTAGCCAGCCTCGCATACGCCGCAAACGTTATTCTTTTTATGTGGGCTCAGGGAGACAGGTTTGGTGTGATATCAACTCCTAGAGTCTTTCTCTCTGTCCGTTTCATTAAGTACTTCGTCTCCTATTTTGTATCCTGTGTCTGGCCTCCTTTTTTCCAACTGCCTAGTTCCTAGTTTCTTCTGCCTAGTGTGTGATGTGTGTGTGTGTATTCACCTTGTTGTATTCACCTAGTTGTGTTTGGCGGGGGTTGAGCTCTGCTCTTTCGCCCCCCTCAACTGTCAATCAACTATTACTAAATACTAGCTAATTTTACACACCAATGTGTGTGTGGTTTGTGGTGATGTGGGTGTGTGTAAGTGGTGGGGGGGGGGAGGAGGGGGGGTAGGGGCGAAAGCAATACTGAAATAAGAGAAACAATAACCAAACACACGTGATGACGGCGGGTAACGCAGTTACTACACCAGGAACACAGTTATCACAATGAAGGTAAATAAAGGTAACTAAAACAAGTAAAGAGTTCACTGAAGGATGATGAACAAATTAACCATTAATCCACAAATAAGGAGCAGTGGTGCAAATTCATATTTCAGGAATTATTGAAGATGAAGAAGTAGAAGGGAAAACAAATTGAGAGAGAGAAAGAGAAAGAGGAGAGAGAGAGAGAGAGAGAGGAGAGATGGAGAGAGAGAAAGAGAAGGAGAGGAGAGAGAGAGAGAGAGAGAGAGAGAGAGAGAGAGATGAGAGAGAGAGAGAGAGAGAGAGAGAGAGATGTGTGTGAAAGAGAGTTAAAACTTGGGTGGTAAAAATAGCTGGGGGATATATATTAGAAGAGGACCGCCAGACATTCATAACAATAAGGTTTTGTGGTTGAAGCTGTTAGCAGAGATTGAAATTGTTTTTCAATACCCACAACAGATACCATTTCCAGCCTGGAACTGTCCTGGAGTGTGAGTTATGACACTGTCCTGGAATCTGAGCTCATGGTACTGTGACACTGTCCTGGAATCTGAGCCCATGGTACTGTGACACTGTCCTGGAATCTGAGCCCATGGTACTGTAACACTGTCCTGGAATCTGAGCCCCATGGTACTGTGACCCGTACTGGAATCTGAGCCCATGGTACTTTGACACTGTCCTGGAATCTGAGCCCCATGGTACTGTGAGACTGTCCTGGAATCTGAGCCCATGGTACTGTGACACTGTCCTGGAATCTGAGCCCATGGTACTGTGACACTGTCCTGGAATCTGAGCCCATGGTACTGTGACACTGTCCTGGAATCTGAGCCCATGGTACTTTGACACTGTCCTGGAATCTGATGCCCATGGTACTGTGACACTGTCCTGGAATCTGAGCCCATGGTACTGTGACACTGTCCTGGAATCTGAGCTCATGGTACTGTGACACTGTCCTGGAATCTGAGCTCATGGTACTGTGAGACTGTCCTGGAATCTGAGCCCCATGGTACTGTGACACTGTCCTGAAATCTGAGCCCATGGTACTGTGACACTGTCCTGAAATCTGAGCCCATGGTACTGTGACACTGTCCTGAAATCTGAGCCCATGGTACTGTGACACTGTCCTGGAATCTGAGCTCATTGTACTGTGAGACTGTCCTGGAATCTGAGCCCCATGGTACTGTGACACTGTCCTGAAATCTGAGCCCATGGTACTGTGACACTGTCCTGGAATCTGAGCCCATGGTACTGTGACACTGTCCTGGAATCTGAGCCCATGGTACTGTGACACTGTCCTGGAATCTGAGCCCATGGTACTGTGACACTGTCCTGGAATCTGAGCCCATGGTACTGTGACACTGTCCTGGAATCTGAGCCCATGGTACTGTGACACTGTCCTGAAATCTGAGCCCATGGTACTGTGACACTGTCCTGGAATCTGAGCCCATGGTACTTTGACACTGTCCTGGAATCTGAGCCCATGGTACTGTGACACTGTCCTGGAATCTGAGCCCATGGTACTGTGACACTGTCCTGAAATCTGAGCCCATGGTACTGTGACACTGTCCTGGAATCATATATATATATGTGTATATATATATTTATATACTGTGGGGCTTTATTGGGTATGGGGCTCCATTAAAAGCTATTGGTACGATCGACAACATAGTTACACAAAAGTACTATCAAAAACAGGATTCAAGTGTGAAATATATGGTGTGATTCCCCAAGAGTTTTAGTGATAATATATTCTCTGAGAGATCCAATCAGTTGTTTCAGTTCATCTTAATAATAAACTTTCTGAGAGAAGGAGGGACCAGAGGAGGAGGAGGAAAGTGACGACGGGGGCGGCCATTGGGTAGAGACGAGGGGTGACAAGGTCCAGGGTGATAGGGCTGGGAAAAAAGGGAGGATAAGAGACCCGGGCCAGCCGGGTGCCCCCTCTATATATATAAATGTCGGCATGTTCGAGGCTGGAGAGGAGAGGGTTAGGAGAAGGGAGAATTTGTAAGGGGATGAGAGACAAGAGGGAGAGGGGAGGGGCAGGAAAGAGATATGACTTATGTATGTCATGCCTAATATGTCATTAGGTATGACAAATGTATGTCATATCAATTTGACAGAATGCACTACTTGACCTAGTATGTAACACCTGATTTGCCTAACAGGCAGAGTAATTCTTGCTATTTCAATTTCGTTTATTTCAATTAATATTTTATTAAGAACATGAATTGCTGACTTAGTTATGTTACGTTAAGGTAGGTTAGGGTAGGGTTAGGTTTGGTTTCATCAAATTTCTGTGTTAGTTTTAACTCAAATAAAAAAAAATAAATCATATATAATATAATGGCAAGCATATATGATATCCTACTTCAGAAGTATTAAAATCATGATAAATCTGTGAAAAATATATGCGTCACTGAAATAATAAAAATTAGGCTGAATCTTTGTGAAATAAACTCTTCACTCTTTGTGAAATATACCCTTCACTCTTTGTGAAATAAACCCTTCACTCTTTGTGAAATATACCCACTCACTCTTTGTGAAATATTCCCTCCACTCTTTGTGAAATATACTCTTCACTCTTTGTGAAATATACCCTTCACTCTTTGTGAAATATACCCTTCACTCTTTGTGAAATATACCCTTCACTCTTTGTGAAATATACCCTTCACTCTTTGTGAAATATACCCACTCACTCTTTGTGAAATATACCCTTCACTCTTTGTGAAATATACCCTTCACTCTTTGTGAAATATACCCTTCACTACAGGAAAAACGATCGAACTAAGTCACTATAAAATATATCGTACACTAAGAAATAATCAGCATGCTTAATGATAAGCATGTGAAATGCTTAATATTTGTGAAAATTATCGTGGGTGAGAGGAAAAGAGAAGACCCTTAAATAGCTGTGAAATATACTAATGTAGTGTGTTTCACAGACAGTCTCTCTCTCTCGCACCCCGGCTCTTAGCAGGATTAAAAGCCAGGGGGGGAACCTCTTGAATAATTAGTGGAATATATGAGGAAATGATTGAGTCATTGAAAACAAACCAGTAATTATATATATATATATATATATATATATATATATATATATATATATATATATATTCTTTACTTTAAAATGCATAACGTTTCGAATACTTCTTGTATTCATCATCAGATCTAAAAGAAAAAATAGAAATCACAATCAAATAACTGGTAAACAAAGAACTCATACTGAATATAACTGCCTATCAAAGAAAGGAAAATTATTAAAAAACAAAACACTTAAGCTTACTTAAAGTGATCAATACAAATAAAACTTATTAACTGTCACATAGATAAAAGCTAATTAAAAAAAAACATTAAATTACAACAAGAATTTTATAACTACTACAACAAACCAAACTATTAAACTTACGTGAAGTGACCAATTGAAATGTGACTTGATAGCTACCACACAGATACTAAACACTATAACAAATATTTATATCATGACTACAAATCTACAAAAAATGTATATAAAATACAAACAGAATAAGCGACAATTATAAAATACTAATCAAAATCGTATAAAAACTCAAATATTAAATAAAACTAAATAACAAAAAATGTATTATGTATCCTAAATAAAAAGATAAAAATAATGTACAATGTCAAGACTTGAAATAAGTAAGAAAAGGCACCAACATGGTAGACTAAAACAAAATTATAATAAAATTAAATTTAAACTGCCAGAATGAACTATAAAGCAAATTACAGGGCCTACTGTGCACTACACAGTGTACAATTGAACAGCCGAAAGGTTGCTATTTAGCAAAGGCCGCAGCTCCTTTATATATAAGGATTCCATTACTCTCAAATCTGACTGGCCATTTATACAAGTGTCCAAAATTTTAAAATCAGATTCCAGCAGAGAACGATTAAACTCATAACAATGGTTTCTAAACCAGCATTTTCGGAGATTAGAAACCATTGTTATGAGTTTAATCGTTCTCTGCTGGAATCTGATTTTAAAATTTTGGACACTTGTATAAATGGCCAGTCAGATTTGAGAGTAATGGAATCCTTATATATAAAGGAGCTGCGGCCTGTGTTAAATAGCAACCTTTCGGCTGTTCAATTGTACACTGTGTAGTGCACAGTAGGCCCTGTAATTTGCTTTATAGTTCATTCTGGTGGTTTAAATTTAATTTTATTATAATTTTGTTTTAGTCTACCATGTTGGTGCCTTTTCTTACTTATTTCAAGTCTTGACATTGTACATTATTTTTATCTTTTTATTTAGGATCCATAATACATTTTTCGTTATTTAGTTTTATTTAATATTTGAGTTTTTATACGATTTTGATTAGTATTTTATAATTGTCGCTTATTCTGTTTGTATTTTATATACATTTTTTGTAGATTTGTAGTCATGATATAAATATTTGTTATAGAGTTTAGTATCTGTGTGGTAGCTATCAAGTCACACTTCAATTGATCACTTCACGTAAGTTTAATATTATAGTTTGTTGTAGTAGTTATAAAATTCTTGTTGTAATTTAATGTTTTTTTTTTTGAATTAGCTTTTATCTATGTGACAGTTAATAAGTTTTATTTGTATTGATCACTTTAAGTAAGCTTAAGTGTTTTGTTTTTTAATAATTTTCCTTTTTTGATAGGCAGTTATATTCAATATGAGTTCTTTGTTTATAGTTATTTGATTGTGATTTCTATTTTTCATTTAGATCTGATGATGAATACAAGAAGTATTCGAAACGTTATGCATTTTAAAGTAAAGAATCTGAAACAAGATGTTCAGTATATCCCTGGTTTTCCTATTTATTTTAAAATTAAGATTCCCGAAGGAACATCGATCATAAATGTATATATATATATATATATATATATATATATATATATATATATATATATATATATATATATATATTTCTTTTTAACATTTCTATCTAGTTTTACATATTGTTGGTCTAGACTAACTTCCTCATTCATAATGAGGAAGTTCTCTCTTGGTTGAGAGGAAGTTGTGGTGTACTTAAGAGTAAGCTGGCTGTTGAAAACTAGACAAGTGTGTTTGATATATTGTATACTGCCTCGGTTAAGTGTAGTGTACTGCTTCGGTTAAGTGTAGTATACTGCTTCGGTTAAGTGTAGTATACTGCCTCGGTTAAGTTTAATCTTCTATTATTGTTCTATCTATTGATTATTTCGGTGTAGATGGTCAGAATGTTTGTGTTTATGGTCTGGTTGAGGGTAGAAATGGTGTGATCTTTGACAGTGACATGTTCTTTGACAGTGAGCTGTTCTTTGACAGTGAGCTGTTCTTTGACAGTGAGCTGTTCTTTGACAGTGAGTTGTTCTTTGACAGTGACCTGTTCTTTGACAGTGAGCTGTTTTTTTAGTGATTTGTTCTTTGACAGTGATTTGTTCTTTGATAGTGACTTGTTCTTTGACAATGAGCTGTTCTTTGATAGTGATTTGTTCTTTGACAGTGACCTGTTCTTTGACAGTGACCTGTTCTTTGACAGTGACATGTTCTTTGACAGTGATCTGTTCTTTGACAGTGACATGTTCTTTGACAGTGACCTGTTCTTTGACAGTGACATGTTCTTTGACAGTGAGCTGTTCTTTGACAGTGACCTGTTCCTTGTGTCTCATCAGACACGTTGAAAGAGATGGTGTTATCTGTGTTATACATAAAGCTAATAGTCCCCAAGTGGGCCTGTTGCTGAACAGATAACATTCATCTCCTCCAAGACGTTTGGTTTGGTTTCGGAGAACTGTTGATGAGCGAGTTCTTGTCACTCTTGCTTAGTGACAAGAATGGTCAGTTTATATGACTATTTTCTACATGGGATTTTTAAATACACATGACTCCTTGAATTAAATCTTTGTGTTTCCATAATTAAAATTTGCGTATTTCCGTAATTTAAATGAACGTTACTAAGTTTTACAAAAATTTCTCTTTATGCATTTTCCTCTGAGATTCTTGTAACTGTATGCGGAGTTCTTCTGTGCGGAGTTCTGGGAGTTAGACAGCTGCTACGGGCTGCTTCCTGGGGGTGTGTAACAAAAAGGAGGCCTGGTCGAGGACCGGGCCGCGGGGACGCTAAGCCCCGAAATCATCTCAAGATAACCTCAAGAGGGCTCCCGGAAGCTGCCTGAACACCAGGCAGCAGACCTTCCCTCAGTGACCAACAGCTCAAACTGGTTACCTCTCTCCGTCTCCTTCTCTTCTCCATCTCTCTCTTATATCCACTGTAAAACTAAATATACAAAACCTATGTACATAGAGCCAAAAAACCGCTTCGAATACAAGTTATTAATTTGGATATCAAAAGATAGATTAGAATTTGAAGCCACACAATCTGCCTATCACATGACATAGAAACAGTAGGTGAAAAATTATGAACACTTTCATCTTTTCTGATAGATTTTGGTTTGCTTGAATCTACGTCGTTTAACTCAGCAGACCGGATAGTCTTGAGTTTGTTTAACTCACTATAGTTAGCAGCGGGTTCCTCACAACTAGTCGTTTCTCAAAGTTAACTGCCCGAATCTCACTTCTCACCGTTCGACCGTTCGATTGGCCACAAGAGATCTAAGGAACACTTTAAACTTTCTGTGGGCGTCCGTGTTAGAGGGTAGCATAAGAAACGAGAGAGAGAGAGAGAGAGAGAGAGAGAGAGAGAGAAAGAGAGATGAATTTCCTGTAAAAGACTTCAGAATAGACGTATCAACACCTAGATTGCCTGCTGGCAACATATACTGTTATTGTGAGTGATAGTGCAAATAATGCCCAGACACACAATATCAGAATAATAAAAGCGAAAGGCAGCCAATTCCCCCTTGTTTCCTTTACCATCTCCTCCTATTACTAATTCTACTACTATTATCACTACAACTATCTTAATGCTACTATCTCTACTATTGCTTGTACTACATTTCTTGCTGCCATTACTCCAACTGCTAAAAATATTATTTCGGCTGCGTCTACTGCTATTATTACTACTCACAAGGCTGTTGATAGTACAACAACCAATTTGCTCGTGCTACCGTACTGAGCACACACAGGAACAGTTTGTGTGACAGCATTTGATGTCGTTAGTTATTTAACGTTGGGATGCTAGTCAAAAAGCCCTACACTAATGCAAGAGACTTCATAGAAGAACTTCTAAACTAATACTAAGATATTTAATACAAGCATAGACTACGAGACCTAATACAAGCATAGATTACGAGACCTAATACAAGCATAGACTACGAGACCTAATACAAGCATAGACTACGAGACCTAATACAAGCATAGACTACGAGACCTAATACAAGCATAGACTATGAGACCAATGCAAGCATAGACTACGAGACCTAATACAAGGATAGACTACGAGACCAATACAAGCATAGACTACGAGACCTAATACAAGCATAGACTACGAGACCTAATGCAAGCATAGACTACGAGACCTAATGCAAGCATAGAATACGAGACGTAATACAAGCATAGAATACGAGACCTAATACAAGCATAGACTACGAGACCTAATACAAGCATATAATACGAGACCTAATACAAACATAGACTACGAGACCTAATACAAGCATAGACTACGAGACCTAATACAAGCATAGACTACGAGACCTAATACAAGCATAGACTACGAGACCTAATACAAGCACAGACTACGAGACCTAATACAAGCATAGACTACGAGACCTAATACAAGCATAGACTACGAGACCTAATACAAGCATAGACTACGAGACCTAATACAAGCATAGACTACGAGACCTAATACAAGCATAGACTACGAGACCTAATACAAGCATAGACTACGAGACCTAATACAAGCATAGACTACGAGACCTAATACAAGCATAGACTACGAGACCTAATACAAGCATAGACTACGAGACCTAATACAAGCATATAATACGAGACCTAATACAAGCATAGACTACGAGACCTAATACAAGCATAGACTACGAGACCTAATACAAGCATAGACTACGAGACCTAATACAAGCATAGACTACGAGACCTAATACAAGCATAGACTACGAGACCTAATACAAGCATAGACTACGAGACCTAATGCAAGCATAGACTACGAGACCTAATGCAAGCATAGACTACGAGACCTAATGCAAGCATAGACTACGAGACCTAATACAAGCATAGACTACGAGACCTAATACAAGCATAGACTACGAGACCTAATACAAGCATAGACTACGAGACCTAATACAAGCATAGACTACGAGACCTAATACAAGCATAGACTACGAGACCTAATACAAGCATAGACTACGAGACCTAATACAAGCATAGACTACGAGACCTAATACAAGCATAGACTACGAGACCTAATACAAGCATAGACTACGAGACCTAATACAAGCATAGACTACGAGACCTAATACAAGCATAGACTACGAGACCTAATACAAGCATATAATACGAGACCTAATACAAGCATAGACTACGAGACCTAATACAAGCATAGACTACGAGACCTAATACAAGCATAGACTACGAGACCTAATACAAGCATAGACTACGAGACCTATACAAGCATAGACTACGAGACCTAATACAAGCATAGACTACGAGACCTAATGCAAGCATAGACTACGAGACCTAATGCAAGCATAGACTACGAGACCTAATGCAAGCATAGACTACGAGACCTAATACAAGCATAGACTACGAGACCTAATACAAGCATAGACTACGAGACCTAATACAAGCATAGACTACGAGACCTAATACAAGCCGTTCTGGCGCCATAAGATCAAACACAACAATAGATCACTGGGATAAATTATCCTCTGGCTCTTCAAGGCCAAATACAGCCGCATAACAGGTGAATAAATTACTTATATTTGCTTTAATAAACAATGCAAGATAAAGCTTTACGAAACGCATACAAGATAAAGCTTTACGAAACGGATACAAGATAAAGCTTTATGAAACGCATACACGATAAAGCTTACGAAACGGATACAAGATAAAGCTTTATGAAACGGATACAAGATAAGCTTTATGAAACGCATACAAGATAAAGCTTTACGAACCGACCAGATAAGCGCCTTGGCCTTATATAGTTGAAATATTTACCTCCAATTATTATCTCAAGTGCCAGCAACGTAAACACAAAATGGCGGACAATTCCGTAAATAGATGGAAGGAAATAGGGAAGGAATGGGAGAGGATGGAGGGAAGGGAAACCAGGCGTGAGTTGAGGGGAAAGGAGAGAAATAAAGAGAAAGCTGAGGTGTGAAAGGTGAGAGGGAGAGAAGGGGAAAGGACTCTGAAAAAGTAGAGAGGGGAGAGTGAATGGTTGGGGAGAGTGTGGGGGGGTGGCAGAGTGTGGGAGAGAGGAGAGTGTGGGAGAGGGGGAGAGTGTGGGATTAAAAGATAGCGTATCTAAGAGAGAATATGTGAGATTGACATTTGGTGAGGGAATGTGAAGCAGCGATTATGGAAGAATGAGTGAGAAGAACAAAGAACAGGAGAGCAAGTGAGGGATATGAGGGAGAGAGGGAATGTTGCAATGGAAGAATAAATGTCGAAACATGATGTGTAACAGAGAGTAAAACAAAGAGGAATGTGGTTGTTGTTTAGATGACGAGGGAGAGACAGTAGAAGAGTGTGGAAGAGGAAGTGTGTGAGATAAGGAGTGAGTTAGGGTGGTGTGGTAGAAGCAGGGTGTGGAGAGTAGAAAGTGAGAGAAGAGTGTGGGAGAGGGAAAGTGTGTGTAAGGGAGAGTGTGTCTAAGGAACAGGGATGCAGAGGTACAGTGGGGTTGACAGCTGCGAAGGCACTATGTGAAGCTGGTAAACACTGGAACACACGCACCTCACATACCCACCTACGATAAGAACCATGAGGGTCTTCAGTCATTCTAAAACAGAAGTGAAAAAGAAACAGGG
>WNGS01000337.1:11831085-11835175 GCA_020271785.1 Procambarus virginalis | reverse complement strand
AACGAGAGAGAGCGCGGACGAGGGAGAGGAGGAGAGAGAGAGAGAGGAGAGAGAGAGAGAGAGAGAGAGAGAGAGAGAGAGAGAGAGAGAGAGAGAGAGAGAGAGAGAGAGAGAGAGACAGAAAGAGAGACAGAGAGGGAGAGAGACAGACCAGCTGTCTGGTGGTAGAGCCTGTAGTGAGTACACTACCTCTTTCCACTCTGCCACTATAACACTCTTGCTTCATGTACTCTCACTCTCTCCCCCACCACCTGCAGGCCGCCATAGTCACGAGTCGTAGAAGCGTGAGAGAGATAAGGTAATAACAGGAATAACAGCTACAGGAGATGATATTAGACTCAGTAAGGTGTCTCAGCGTCCGTCGTATATTTGTGGTGCAGTCATAGTGGTGAGGGAAGGTGAGGGGTTATATAAGGAGAGGTAGTATAGGATCTTTATAGTCGTGAGAGTTGATTGGGGATTGGGATTAGCGATTGGGATTAGGCGTTGAGGTAGACAGAAACGAGAGAAGTCGACGAAAAAATTGAATGGAATTATCACGGGTGAAAGAGAGAGAGAAGAGGATAATGTGGAAGTCAAGGACATAAAGAGGGTCTAGGAAGAAAAGAAGGAGACAAGGGGAGGAAAAGACTAAAAAAGGCAGTGAGATGAGAAGATTGAAGTGCAAGAAGGAACATATTGAATTTAATGAGATAGCAAGAGGGGGAAGTGGTGAAAAGGGAAAGAGACGGTTGGAAAGATGGAACATCAGATAAGAGAGAATGGAACCAGAGGAGGAGAAAGGAGTAGACGCAAAAGGAAGTGGGAGAAAATAGGAAACAAGAGAATGGGAAGAATATGATAACGCAGCTGGTGAGGTGAATTGAGACCTGCCAGACAAGCACTGTGTAAATAGTGGACTTGGGCGAGGTAAGAACAGTAAACAATGAAATTAAGAGAGCAGTGTGTAAACAAGGGACGTAATAGAGGTAAGAGCATGTAAACAATGAACTTGACAGACCTAACAGAGTCTAAGCAATGGGTTAAATGGAGCTGATGGCGTGCAAACAATGTGTTTAACCGAGCTCTGTCTTAAAGTAGTTAGTATTGGCTAAGCAATGGAGTAAGACTGTGTGTATAATAAACTTTATAGAACAATAGTGCCAAGTTGGAGCATGATAGAGCTAACGAGCTGCAGTTACCAAAAATGCGGTAAATTTGGCTCTATCTGTTATTATCATAAAACAGCTTCTCGCTTCAGCAACACTTTATAATTGTTTATAAATATATCAAATTGTTTTCAGTTTGCAGCCTCCACCATCTTCTCATATTCCAAGATTCCTCCGCTGCTTCCCATCCTTCTTCCCTTCATACCCCCCCTCTTCTCTCCATCCTCCCCCCCCCATCCTTCTTTCTATCCGTTTCGTGGAGGACTTCGTCTCTCATTCGGTATCTTCAGTCTGGCCTCCTGTCCTCTCTACCTAGCTTCATTACTGTACATTTATATGAATTGAACTTTAATAGCCACTTGTTTAATCATTCTATCATTATGTCTAGATCATCTTGTACCCAGCCACTTTGACTGGACGGTAGAGCGACGGTCTAACTTCATGCAGATCGGCGTTTAATCCCCGGCCGTCCAAGTGGTTGGGCACCATTCCTTCCTTCCCCCCTCATCCCATCCCAAATCCTTATCCTGACCCCTTCCAAGTGCTATAAAGTTGTAATGGCTTGGCGCTTTCCCCCTGATAATTAAAAAAATCCTCTGCCTTAATCCTCATAATTTTAGCATCATAGCAAACGTTGAGATGAACGAGTCTATTCTCTCTATGAGATCTTTTATGTAAATCAGAAACAGGATATGTTCAAGAACTGAACCCTTTGGGATTCACTATCTGCTTTTGCTTAGATACTCCCTTACCCATTAGAGAACCTTCCCTTTCATTCCTGCCTGCATTTCCAACTTATGTCTTAGTATTGTATGTGGTACTGTGTCAAAGGCTCTCTGGCAATCCAAAACTAGGCAGCCTGCCCACCCTTCTCTTTCTTGCCAAATTTATGACGTCTGGTCAGAGAATTCTATATATCCAATGAGGAAAGATTTGCTATTCCTAAACTCTTGCTGGTGATGTGTTATAAAGTTATTTTTCTCCAGATGTTCTACAAGATTTTTTCTCTCAATCTTCTCCATCACCTTGCATGGTATGCAAGTTAGGAACACTGACCTGTAGTTCAATGCCTTCTGTCTCTCCTTTCTTGTATATCGGGACTACATTAATAGTGTGTGTGTGTGTATGTATGTGTGTGTGTGTGTGTGTGTGTGTGGTGTGTGTGTGTGTGTGTGTGTGTGTGTGTGTGTGTGTGTGTGTGTGTGTGTGTGGTGTGTGTGTGTGTGTGTGTGTGTATGTGTGTGTGTGTGTGTGTGTGTGTGTGTGTGTGTGTGTGTGTGTGTGTGTGTGTGTGTGTGTGTGTACGATCCAAAATATTGCTAATATATATTGAGGCATATTTTTATAGTGATATTTACAAAATGTTCAGTGAATTACAATTATAGGACTTATAAGGCCCTCATAAGTGTGAACTTTCATCCCATGAAGATCAAATTTAATGTAATGTGAGATACAAAGGTGCACATCACACTGAACAGCGATGCTTCTCACACTGAACAGCGATGCTTCTCACACTGAACAGCGATGCTTCTCACACTGAACAACGATGCTTCTCACACTGAACAACGATGCTTCTCACACTGAACAACGATGCTTCACACACTGAACAACGATGCTTCTCACACTGAACAACGATGCTTCTCACACTGAACAACGATGCTTCTCACACTGAACAACGATGCTTCACACACTGAACAGCGATGCTTCACACACTGAACAAAGATTCACATCACACTTACCGTACTGAAAATGGAGCCTTGTGATCTATAAGAAAAACAAGTATTATAAACAGTCCACCAGTCCTTGAAAGCACCACTGTAAATATAAGCAAGAATTCGACCACAAATATAAGCTTCACCACACTACAGTATGTGGCCCTCAACTACCAAGACATATTATGTCACTGACAAAGAAACAAAAAAACTATTTCAAGCGCCGCGTTGATCTGAAAATTCTGCGGAAATTAAGCCACCTTTCATATGACAATTGGTTGAGAAATAGTCATGATAACTGTTGAAACACTGCTCAATAGGACTCATCAAGAGGCATCGAAGACACTGAACAAGTTTGATAACTCAAACACCGACCACTTAGAGATGTCTCAGGCGACAAACAAGACAATTTCAAACTTTACAAGCTCACAAAACAGAACACATCAGGGGAATTATTCACCTCCCAGCTGGTATAAGACGAGGCGGACACCCCCTGAGACTGAGGAGCAAGCAGACTGTTGCACTTTAAAATACACATCTCACAAAATAGGAGAAGCCGACAAGGCCGCTTGAGACGGAAGTCGTCAGGTAAATACAGGCAAGTATTAGAAATAAATAAAATAAAAAGCGAAAGAAAGAGCAACAGAGAGAAAGAATATTAGAAAAAGAGTGAGAGGGAGAGAGAGACAGACACACACACAAAGAGACCAGAGACAGTAAAAGCAGAGAGAGGGAGAATGAGTGGACAAATATGAGAAGACGAAGGATGGAGGTGGGAGAGAGCCGTGGATAATAGCTACACTCGAGAGAGCAAATCAGTTTGTCGGTAATGTGGCCCAGATCGGTGAAGTGATTACCCAGAGAGGAGCGTGAGGCGCTGACGAGGGCCCCACACACGCACTCTCAACACTCACACGCACTCTCAATACTCACACGCACTCGCAACACTCACACACGCACTCTCAAAACTCGCACACGCACTCACCACTCACTCGCACTCTCAACACACACACTCACACACACACACACACACACACACACACACACACACACACACACACACACACACACACACACACACACACACACTCACGCCTACGTGAGATCTGTCTTAGAGTATGCTGCGCCATCATGGAGCCCCCACCTGAAGAAACACATAAGGAAACTGGAGAAGGTTCAGAGGTTTGCGACGAGGCTTGTCCCAGAGTTACGAGAGATGGGATATGAAGA
>WNGS01000337.1:11811085-11826085 GCA_020271785.1 Procambarus virginalis | reverse complement strand
CAGTCACACTAGGACACCACAGTCACACTAGGACACCACAGTTACACTAGGACACCACAGTTACACTGGGACACCACAGTCACACTAGGACACCACAGTTACACTAGGACACCACAGTTACACTAGGACACCACAGTTACACTAGGACACCACAGTCACACTAGGACACCACAGCAACGCTAGGACACCACAGTCACACTAGGACACCACAGTTACACTAGGACACCACAGTCACACTAGGACACCACAGTTACCCTAAAACACCACAGTCACACTAGGACACCACAGTTACACTAGGACACCACAACCACACTAGGACACCACAGCAACACTAGGACACCACAGCAACACTAGGACACCACAGCCACACTAGAACACCACAGCAACGCTAGGACACCACAGCCACACTAGAACACCACATCCAGACTAGGACACGACAGCAACACTAGGACACCACAGCAACACTAGGACACCACAGCAACACTAGGACACCACAGCAACACTAGGACACCACAGCAACACTAGGACACCACAGCAACACTAGGAAACCACAGCAACATTAGGACACCACAGCAATACTAAGACACCACAGCCACACTAGGACACCACGGCAACACTAGGACACCACAGCAACACTAAGACACCACAGCAACACTAGGACACCACAGTAACACTAGGACACCACAGCCACACTAGGACACCACAGCCACACTAGGACACCACAGCAATACTAGGACACTACAGCCACACTAGGACACCACAGCAACACTAGGACACCACAGTAACACTAGGACACCACAGTAACACTAGGACACCACAGCAATACTAGGACACCACAGCAATACTAGGACACCACAGCAACACTAAGACACCACAGCCGCACTAGGACACCACAGCCACACTAGGACACCACAGCCACACTAGGACACCACAGCCACACTAGGACACCACAGCAACACTAGGACACCACAGCCACACTAGCACACCACAGCACACTAGGACACCACAGCAACACTAGGACACCACAGCCACACTAGGACACCACAGCCACACTAGGACACCACAGCCACACTAGGACACCACAGCAACACTAGGACACCACAGCCACACTAGCACACCACAGCCACACTAGTACACCACGGACTTTACCGCCAACATAACAGTCCCATCTCCCTGGTGTCCCAGAACAATGTACTCCAAGAAATCTCTTACTCATATATAAATACTTCCGTTAATCTCTCGCTCTCTCTCTCTCTCTCTCTCTCTCTCTCTCTCTCTCTCTCTCTCTCTCTCTCTCTCTCTCTCTCTCTCTCTCTCTCTCTCTCTCCTGCTCCAGAACTGACCTGCAGGGTGGAGAGTCAGCTCCCGGGTTAAAGGTCACTCTCCATCCCAAACAAAGGTCATTAAAGGTCTCGCTGCTCAGGCAACACTACACTGTATAGGAGCCTCGCTGCTCAGGCAACACCATACAGTATATGAGCCTCGCTGCTCAGGCAACACCATACAGTATATGAGCCTCGCTGCTCAGGCAACACCATACAGTATATGAGCCTCGCTGCTCAGGCAACACCACACTGTATAGGAGCCTCGCTGCTCAGGCAATACCACACAGTATAGGAGCCTCGCTGCTCAGGCAACACCACACAGTATAGGCGCCTCGCTGCTCAGGCAACACCACACAGTATAGGAGCCTCGCTGCTCAGGCAACACCACACAGTATAGGAGCCTCGCTGCTCAGGCAACACCACACAGTATAGGAGCCTCGCTGCTCAGGCAACACCACACTGTATAGGAGCCTCGCTGCTGCTCACAGTTCAGTCATCAACGTCTATTTTCGAACCGTTTAAAGCCAGTATCAGGTTATTAAAACTAAAATTGATGAAGCTTACAGACTTGAGGGTTGTGAGTTGTTAGCAGTGAACTCATAAGTAAAACCTTCACATACACTTAGTTCTCCGAAGTCCTCTGGAGGACCTAGTGCGCAGGTTCGAATCCCCTCGTGGCTCCTACTGATTTTCTCATTGATATATTATATTATGTTAATAGAATTTTTTTCAAGGAAGATTGTTAGGGGTTTTAAATAGTAAGGTCAGTGTTTGTGAGTTGTTGTTAGTGTTTGTGAGTTGTGGTTAGTGTTTGTGAGTTGTGGAACGTTCACTGATGACAACAAAGAAATGAGCGAAATACTGAGGCATCAGTACGACTCTGTTTTCAGCGAGCTACTAAGCACACTACAGATTGATAACCCAAATGAATTTTCCATGGATATGTTACCAACATCAAATCATATATCAAATGTCACCCTATTCCCACTAGATTTTGAAGAAGCCACAGACAGTATGCCTATGCACTGTGCACCAGGCACTGATTCTTGGAAGTCTATATTCATCAAGAACAGTAAAAATCCCGTTATCGCAGGCCCTTCACATTCTTTGGAGACAAAGCCTAGATACTGGCGTTATTCCTGACATACTAAAAACAACAGAGATAGCACCACTCCATGAAGGAAGAAATATGGCAGAGGCAAAAAAATTACAGACCGATAGCACTAATATCACACATCAAAAAAAAAATTGAGAGAGTGCTAAGAAGTAAGATCACAAAATACATGGAATCCCAGCATCTCTATAACCCCGGACAACATGGTTTCAGAACAGGACGCTCTTGCCTGTCACTGTTGCTGGACCACTATGATATGGCATTAGATGCCATGGAAGACAAGCAAAACGCTGATGTAATTTACACAGATTTCGCAAAAACCTTTGACAAATGTGACCATGGTGTTATTGCACATAAAATGCGTTCAAAAGGAATTACCGGAAAAATAGGCAGATGGATCTACAATTTCCTGACTAACAGAACCCAATGTGTAATAGTCAACAAAATACAATCCGGTCCACCACCGTTAAGAGCTCAGTCCCTAGGGTACTGTGCTTGCTCTAATACTTTTTCTCGTCCTCATATCGGACATGGACAATGACATAATCTGTAGCATTGTATCATCGTATGCAGATGACAGTAGGATTTTATGAGAGTAGACAACATAGAGGACACGGCAAACCTCCAATCAGATGTAAATCAGGTCTTTCAATGGGCTACAGAAAATAATATGGTATTTAATAAGATCCATCTTCTAGAAGATAAGTTCCAGCTCATGCGCTACTGGAAAAATTTAAATATAAAAACAGTCAAATCATAACATAGAACGAAAGGCAATGTTAACAATTTGGGTGTACTCATGTTGGAAGACCTTGCCTTTAAGGAACACAGTAAAGTAGCCGTCACAACTACAAGAAAAATGACAGGTTAGATAACAAGAACCTTTTACACTAGAGATGCTATACCGATATTGATACTTTTCAAGACGCTAGTGCTCTCTAGAGTGGAGTACTGCTGCACTATGACAGCACTTTTCAAAGCTGGAGAAATTGCTGACCTGGAGAGCGTGCAGAGATCCTTTACTGCTAGAATTCACTCAGTAAAGCATCTAAACTATTGGGACCGACTAAAGAGCCTAAATCTGTATTCTCTTGAGCGCAGGCGGGAGAGATACATAATAATTTAAACGTGGAAAATATTCGAGGGGCTGGTCCCAAACCTGCACACAGAAATAACATCACATGAGACCAGAAGGCATGGCAGAATGTGCAGAATACCCCCGTTGAAAAGCAAAGGTGCAACAGGTACTCAGAGAGAGAACTCTATCAACATCAGAGGCCCGAGACTGTTCAACACGCTCCCACTACACATAAGGGACATAACGACATAACTGGCAAACCCCTCACAGTGTTCAAGAGAGAACTGGATAAGCACTTCCAAAAGATACCTGATCAACCAGACTGTGATTCACACGTCAGGCTACGAGCAGCCGCGTCCAACAGCCTGGTTAACCAGTCCACAACCAGGAGGCCTGGTCGACGACCGGGCCACGGGGACTCTAAGCCCCGAAAACACCTCAAGGTGGTCAGTGTTTGTGAGTCGTAGCCAGTGGACTCACGGGTTATGAGCACCGGCTGGTACACTGTGACCACCGTTTATGTGAGCGTGTGTGTGTGTATGTGTGTGTGTGTGTGTGTGTGTGTGTGTGTGTGTGTGTGTGTGTGTGTGTGTGTGTGTGTGTGCGCGTATGTGTGTGTATGTGTGTGTGTGTGTGTGCGTATGTGTGTGTGTGTGTGCGCGCAACAATATATGCTTGCACATATTCATAAATGTCTTATTTAACTTAAACAGTTACATATATTCAGAAAGATATCTATTCATAATCATATTTTATAGTCGGGTAAACAGCATATTCCTCCACCAGATATGATATTCTGACTCTAGCATACTCCACCTGAAGACCTGCCCCTCCTACCTCGTAGTATACTTCGTCAGTAAACTGGACATATTCTAACAGTCTTTACCATACGATGCATTTCCCTAGAGTTTTATGTATCGTATACCTGACATATCTTGAGGTTATCTTGAGATGATTTCGGGCTTTTTAGTGTCCCCGCGGCCCGGTCCTCGACCAGCCTCCATCCCCAGGAAGCAGCCCGTGACAGCTGACTAACACCCAGGTACCTATTTTACTGCTATGTAACAGGGGCATAGGGTGAAAGAAACTCTGCCCATTGTTTCTCGCCGGCGCCTGGGATCGAACCCCAGGACCACAGGATCACAAGTCTAGCGTGCTGTCCGCTCGGCCGACCGGCTCCCCATATCCACACATATTATCCAACACATCCCCCATACACAATCTTAACCCATATGTATACCTGACATTTTACCACATCGTATGCAATGCCAAACTCCTGCAATTAGCATACCCATACAGCATACCCCCCACAGCATACCCTCAATAAGGCTAGCAATATACTGTGGATCTATCGAGTATAATTTCCCAGGAGACGAGGGTTGCCAAGTCGCCAATTCATCTCAATTTCGTTTCGCGCCGTCACCCCGAGGTCAAATTTTATATTATATTGAAAATTGCTTCAGGAGTGAATAGACGAGAGTAAAATGGCGAGAAATAATTACTAATTAAATAATTTCACAACTACGTTGATTACTGAAAGAAATATATTTGTTATAAATAACCCAATTCATACACATGAAATTAAATGAAAGTGACTAAGTTTTTCTTCTCTCGGACGGACCGAAATGTAGTCACTCGTGTCGTATGTGTGTCATGGTGTCATGTGTGGGCGGGGTGGTGTCAGGTGTGGGCGGGCTGGTGTCAGGTGTGGGCGGGCTGGTGTCATGTGTGGGCGGGCTGGTGTCATGTGTGGGCGGGCTGGTGTCAGGTGTGGGCGGGCTGGTGTCAGGTGTGGGCGGGGTGGTGTCAGGTGTGGGCGGGGTGGTGTCAGGTGTGGGCGGGCTAGAGTCAGGTGTGGGCGGGGTGGTGTCAGGTGTGGGCGGGGTGGTGTCAGGTGTGGACAGGGTGGCGTCAGGTGTGGGCGGGGTGGTGTCAGGTGTGGGCGGGGTGGTGTCAGGTGTGGGCGGGGTGGTGTCATGTGTGGGCGGGCTGGTGTCATGTGTGGGCGGGGTGGTGTCATGTGTGGGCGGGGTGGTGTCATGTGTGGGCGGGGTGGTGTCATGTGTGGGCGGGGTGGTGTCATGTGTGGGCGGGGTGGTGTCATGTGTGGGCGGGCTGGTGTCATGTGTGGGCGGGTGGTGTCATGTGTGGGCGGGTGGTTGTGTGTGTGGCGATGTGGTGTCATGTGTGGGCGGGTGGTGTCATGTGTGGGCGGGGTGGTGTCATGTGTGGGCGGGCTGGTGTCTGGTGTGGGCGGGGTGGTGTCAGGTGTGGGCGGGTTGGTGTCATGTGTGGATGATGTTTTCTTTCGATGTTATCTATAATTGTATTAAACAAAAATAGAAATTTAGTCACATTAAGATTAAACAAGTAATTATAATTTACATATTTATATGTATATGTCATTTACCCGTACACTTGGAGACTCGAACCACTGACTCCAAGAGCGTGAGACAGAATCACTATCGACTTTGCTATGGACTTAATAAGGAAGGATGGACTCTGTCCTTCATACTCGGAAGAAAGTTCGATGAGAAATTATTAATGGATTAATATAAATGAGAATATGTTTGTGCATATTTGCGTGTGTGTGTGTGTGTGTGTGTGTGTGTGTGTGTGTGTCGTATATTTTTATTATGTGTTTATGTGTTTCAACTAAGAAAAATGTATATACAGGAAAAATTCCAACAAAATAAATATATATCCACACTTACACAAACAAATATATAATCCACATGTCCCAAAAATTTAGCAACAAAATATCAAATATTTTCTCATCGACGGAACTACGTCAACTTTACTTTAGGATACACAAAGAAAATAACTGACTTTAACAGTTAAATATTATAATTTTCTTGATTAAAACGTCAGAAATTCGCCCCTGACTGCAATGAATATTTACTTAACCTGAATGTTGGTTTTATATGTATGAAAAAGAATAGTTTTTGTATATAGAGATTGCTTTAGTGTATAAATATTTTTAAATATGACCGAGGTTTGCATTTATGCTCTGTTGATGCTTCAGGGTTGCGTAAATGTCAATTATTTCAACCAGAGGCCAAGAGAGTTTTATATTTTATAACACGTAATAAAATATTGATACTCCTTATTCATATCTTTCAACATACTTTTATCAATGATGTCTGTAGTTGTGCCTGATATCCTCCGTTCTTCATTGTTCTCCATTAAACTTCGTGTCTACAGTTCAAAATCATGCCCCCATTTCTAACATGTTCTGCAGGTTCACAAATCAACATAATGTTCACAGCTTGAACATGTCCTCAGCTAAAGTTCATGTCCTCGGGTTCTACCGTCATATCCACAGATAACAAATGTGAGCAGTTATGACACATGATCGCCAGTGTTGTAATGCTGTCGACATTAATACAAATTCTGGAAAATTATTAACGAGATTGAATGAGCAGCTGAACGCTCGAGTATTTGTTGGGTACTCTTGTCTCCGGCTGTGTATACGGTCCGAGGCTGCTGCCAACAGTATACGAATTATTCAAAAGAGTTTTTTGTTTTATGGATTTAGATACAGCAACTTCACGTGGAAATGAAAAAATAATAACTACTTGGATATAAGTTTGGTGGTGACATATTGTGCATCAGGGAAGGTGAGGGAGAGATGGGGTCATACATTTAGTCTCTCAGACACCAGCTGAAAATAAAGTTAAAGAGCGACACATACAGATGGAAGATAAAGCAGAGTGAGAATAAAGATAAAGCAGAGCGAGAATAAAGATATAGCAGAGCGAGAATAATAATAAAGCAGAGCGAGAATAATAATAAAGCAGAGCGAGAATAATAGCAGAGCGAGAATATTAATAAAGCAGAGCGAGAATAATAATAAAGCAGAGCGAGAATATTAATAAAGCAGAGCGAGAATAATAATAAAGCAGAGCGAGAATATTAATAAAGCAGAGCGAGAATAATAATAAAGCAGAGCGAGAATATTAATAAAGCAGAGCGAGAATATTAATAAAGCAGAGCGAGAATAAAGCCAGAAATAAATTAGGACATCGTTTTAATGACTTGTTCCGGGTTCGGCGGGTTCTGTTTTTAATTCTCATTCAAATATCGACTGACTCGCATCAGTATTAGTACTACTATTTTTTCATTTATATTTGCCTTTGAAACTAAAGCAACTAATTTTTACTATAAAAGTAATCACGCTCAACGAAAATGTGAAAGATTGTTTGAGGTTAAAAATCTTACTTAAACAAAATTATGTATCTAGTTGTAGAGTCAGTATGGTCTAGTTGGTATATGTTACGGCCACTATGGGTCGCAACCGGGTGCTTTGCTGGAAGAACCAAAGTACTAGTACCAGACCCCAAGTTAGTAGTGTCTTTCAAGTAGTGAGCTTGGTAATGCAAGTAAAACACAAGGGAGGAGTTGAAAGGAATACGACACTTTATCAATTATCAATATATTCACTTAATATCACTTTCCCCATCACCTTAAATAGAATCATAAACGAAGTATTACTACTCTGATATATACACACACAAGTGTCACTCTCATAGCACACTAAGCGCTCCTCGATGCTCATGCGATGCAGCCTTGTCAACTTCTGTGTTTCCTCAACACACAGTACCGTCCTCATCCAGTACTGGGAAACATCAACGAGTCTACCCTACCCATGGGCCAGCCTATACAAGTTTACCGGAGTAAATGGGGAACCAGCCTTTTGCCTGTCGCGGGGCACATATGCCGAGGTATTTGGAGTCCGGTGTGTGAGTGACCGACCATTGCGTTCTGTTAGACATAGACGCTCCTTGTGAAAGCCCAGAATCACTCTCCAGTCTGGTGCTGGCAGAGAACATCAGCCTCGCGCGGCTGGGCCTCTTCACGAACAAATGCAAGGGTAGCGAACCCCTGGCAGGAGCTTCTTGCAACTAGCTAGTTACACTCCTCCGTGCACCTTACTGTCAATCTTCTCTATTTTTGTCCCCTTTTACTTCCCTTGCCACTTCGGGGGAGAAAAGGGTTTTGATCTAGCTATAGAACCCCACGACCCAGCCACAAGGCATGGGCTGCGAGACCCCGCAGCAGTAACCCTAAAAAACACATTACATCTAAAAACAAACTAAAATTCATGTTGTGGCCTACTGTGTACAAAACAAAAAGAAAAATAAATGTACATGGAGATGCATAAAAAAGAAGGATGTCAGAGCTCAACCCCCGCAAGCACAAGTAGGGGAGTACAAATAGGTGAGTACACACACACACACACGTGGAGAAAAAGGCTACTAAAGTTCAACCCAGGAAAGTGTACAGTAATGAAATTAGACGAAAGGAATACAAGGCTGAATACAAGATACCATCTGGGAGGTGATATCTTGCAAGAGTCAAATATAGAGAAAGATCTGGGGGTTGATATCACACCGAACATGTCCCCACTCAGAAGGATATCATTAGCTGCATATGCTAGACTGGCCAACATAAGAACTGCCTTTAGAAACTTGTGTAAGCAATCGTTCAGGACCTTGTATACCACTTATGTCAGACCAATCCTGGAATATGCAGCTCCAGCCTGGAGTCCATACCAAGTTAAACATAAGACAAAGTTAGAGAAGATTCAGAGGTATGCTACCAGACTGGTCCCGGAACTGAGAGGTATGAGCTACGAGGAAAGGCTAAGGGAGCTGAACCTCACATCCCTGTAAAACTGAAGAGTAAGGGGAGACATGATAACCACCTACAAAATTCTAAAGGGAATTGACAGGGTGGACGAAGACAAACTCTTTAACACGGGTGGCTTACGAACAAAGGGACACAGGTGGAAACTTAGTACCCAGATGAGCCACAGAGACATTAGAAATAGTTTTTTTCAGTGTCAGAGTAGTTAACAAATGGAATGCACTAGGAAGTGATGTGGTGGAGGCTGACTCCATACACAGTTTCAAATATAGATATGATAGAGCCCAGTAGGCTCAGGAATTTGTACACCAGTTGATTGACAGTTGAGAGGCGGGACCAAAGAGCCAGAGCTCAACCCTCGCAAGCACAATTAGTTGAGTACAATTAGGTGAGTACACACACACGCACACACACACACACACACACACACACACACACACACACACACACACACACACACACACACACACACACACACACACACACACACACACACACACACACACGCGCGCACTATCATAATTGTTCACGAACCAATAGAAAGTTCAACCATCTACTCAAAAGAAACAACATCGTTTACGTTGATAAAAAGTTAAAAACATCAATTTCATAGAAGTAGACGCACGAAGAGAAAGAGAAAAGGATAGGAAGAGACGAATGAAGAATGCAGTCAAAATGGAGCGTCATTATAAAGTTCAGGGTATGAAAGCAGTGGAGATCCAAGCCGACACTGAACACTCTAATCCCATGTCATTTGGCTTGAGTCCACCAGAGCCTTTGCTGGGTCACAGGGATTGACTGAGGCTCTTTTTGAAATATCCGGTTAGAAGGACAATTCAATCCGGCTAATGAGGGTTTCCGTTTCCGAAGCCAATAGAATTTATCGTTGTTCAAAAATATGTCTCTCAAAGTGAAAATAAAAATCGGTATTTTTTTGGCACTGATGAATATATTAGTCATCAACATTTACAAAATGGATTTAGAAGCTGCTAAGTAAGTCCAGTCACTCCGTCACTGTGTGTTAGTTCCTGTCACTGTGTGTTAGTTCCTGTCACTGTGTGTTAGTTCCTGTCACTGTGTGTTAGTTCCTGTCACTGTGTTAGTTCCTGTCACTGTCTGTTAGTTCCTGTCACTGTGTTAGTCCCTGTCACTGTGTTAGTTCCTGTCACTGTGTGTTAGTTCCTGTCACTGTGTGTTAGTTCCCGTCACTGTCTATTAGTTCCTGTCACTGTCTGTTAGTTCCTGTCACTGTGTGTTAGTTCCCGTCACTGTGTTAGTTCCTGTCTGTGCTGCTGACAGCGTCACTCACATGTTCACCTCAAGTAATTATATTTTGAATATATAACATTATCGTTTATATCCATTATAACTAATTCTATAACACAGCTCGTAAACTGGCGAGGTTACTTGATATATATTTATGTACATTGTTTTTTGTTTATATTTTTCTCAGTTTGTGTGTGTGTTCACTCACCTAGTTATGCTCACATAGTTGTGCTTGCGGGGGTTGAGCTCTGGCTTTTTGATCCCGCCTCTCAACTGTCAATCAACTGGTGTACAGGTTTCTGAGCCTACTGGGCTCTATCGTATCTACATTTCAAACTGTGTATGGAGTCAGCCTCCACCACATCATTAATTAATGAATTACATCTGCTAATTACTCTGACACTGAAAAAATTCTTTCTAATATCGTTGTGGCACATTTGGGTTCTAAGTTTCCACCTGTGTCCCCTCGTTCGCGTTCCACCATTGCTAAATAGTTTGTCTTTGTCCACCCTGTCAATTCCCCTGAGAATTTTGTACTTGGTTATCATGTCTTCCCTTACTCTTCTGTCTTCCAGGGACGTGAGGTTTACCAACCATAGCCTTGCCTTGTAGCTCATATCTTTCCGTGACTAGTTTGGTGGCATACCCCTGAATCTTTTCTAACTTTGTCTTGTATTTAACTAGGTATGGACTCCAGGCTGGAGCTGCATTTTGAAGGATTGGTTTGACATAGGTGGAAAACAAGGTCCTGAACGATTCCTTACACAAGTTTCAATGCGCAGTTCTTATGTTGGCCAGTCTAGCATATGCCGCTGATCATATCCTTTTGATGCGGGCTTCGTGGGCTTCCTACTAAGGAGTGTGTGTGTGTTTGTATTCACCTAGTTGTGCTTGCGGGGGTTGAGCTCTGCTCTTTCGGCCCGCCTCTCAACTGTCAATCAACTGTTTCTACTACTACTATTTTTTTTCCCCACACCACACACACACACACTCCAGAAAGCAGCCCGTGACACCTGACTAACTTCCAGGTACCTATTTACTGCTAGGTAACAGGGGCATAGGGTGAAAGAAACTCTGCCCGACGTTTCTCGCCGGCGCCCGGGATCGAGCCCGGGACCACAGAATCACGTGCCCAGCGTGCTGTCCGCTCGGACACCGGCTGTGTGTGTGTGTGTGTGTGTGTGTGTGTGTGTGCGCGCGCGTGAGTAAATCAAAGCATCCACGTGTTGTTCCGTAATGATTTATCGATGACAGAGTCATAGGCCGCTTGTTTTTGATAAATGGAGAGTTAATGGCCCAATTGCTCCATAAAGTGACTGAACAATAAGCCCCAAAATGACTAACGAGGTACAACGCCTGACAATATATTGCTCAATAGTTACCTACGCGACAGTTACTCAAAGATGTATTGGAAATATTTGTATGCGCAATATATGTGTATTTACTGTAGGATCGAGCTTTGAGCTCTTGGGCCCCACCTTTCTAACCCTTGGTTGTCTAATGTACAGACTCCCGA
Source organism: Procambarus virginalis (assembly GCA_020271785.1). Lineage (NCBI taxonomy): Eukaryota > Metazoa > Arthropoda > Malacostraca > Decapoda > Cambaridae > Procambarus > Procambarus virginalis. Next base: position 11,814,137 of record WNGS01000337.1, on the reverse strand, counting down.
CCTAATTTTATCTCATATCTACTAATACATATTTCTCTCTCTCTCACACACACACACACACACACACACACACACACACACACACACACACACACACACACACACACACACACACACACAGCCGGTGTCCGAGCGGACAGCACGCTGGGCACGTGATTCTGTGGTCCCGGGCTCGATCCCGGGCGCCGGCGAGAAACGTCGGGCAGAGTTTCTTTCACCCTATGCCCCTGTTACCTAGCAGTAAATAGGTACCTGGAAGTTAGTCACGTTTACATATACTAGAAACAGGATGGGTCCGAGTACAGAGCCCTGTGGAATCTCGCTGGTAACATCTCGTCACTCTGATGCCTCCCCCCTCACTGTTTCCTATTGCTTAGATACTCCTATTGCTTAGCTTACTCGCTGTTTCCTATTGCTTAGATACTCCCTTATCCACTGGAGTACCTTACCTTTTACTCCTGCCTGTTGCACCAACTTTTGTAACAGCCTTTTGTGAGGTACTGTGTCAAAGGCTTTCTTACAGTCCAAGAGTCTGCCCACTCTTCTCTTTCCTGCCTAATTTGTGTTGCTTGGTCATAGAATTCTATTAGGCCTGTGAGGCACGATGTGTGTGTGTGTGTACTCACCTAGTTGTACTCAGCTAGTTGTGCTTGCGGGGGTTGAGCTCTGGCTCTTTGGTCCCGCCTCTCAACCGTCAATCAACAGGTGTACAGTTTCCTGAGCCTATTGGGCTCTATCATATCTACACTTGAAACTGTGTATTGAGTCAGCCTCCACCACATCGCTTGTGTGTGTGTGTGTGTGTGTGTGTGTGTGTGTGTGTGTGTGTGTGTGTGTGTGTGTGTGTGTGTGTGTGTGTCTGTGAGACATGGCCAGGATGGATGAAATAACTCTTGATTTGTCTGGCTTACGACACTGACATAATTGCCGGTAATAAGTGTTTGGGGAATGTTTCGCCTATAAAACTGTCGCAATAACGAATATGCGGTAAACGGGCTCGAATATGCAAATTAGAGAGGGCAGTTTTTGTTGACACAAAGTTAATTTATGTCTTCAAGTTTTTGTTTCGTTTAAACTACTGATCTTGATTATGCAACATTAGACGCTTACATATATTTTCCTGAAGGTCGTTTAAAGTTCACATAAAAGTCTTGTTGACATGAGGTTTTTTTTTGGTAAATTGTGTTGCTTCTACTATTTATTGTCACCATCACATCATCATCACACCATCACTATCACCGCTACCATCACCATCACTCCTGCAGCTGAATTCAAACAATGATAACATAATGGAGCTGGATGGTGGGATCAGGACACTGGACATTATTCACCAAAGGGAACAAGATATGCTTCAATAATGAGGCTAAGATGAAGATCTGGATGATGACATTATACTGAATCTCTCTCTCGGAGCCTACATCAACAGCTGTATGTGGTGAGGGGGCCTACATCAACAGCTGTATGTGGTGAGGGGGCCTACATCAACAGCTGTATGTGGTGAGGGGGCCTACATCAACAGCTGTATGTGGAGAAGGGGGCCCACATCAACAGCTGTATGTGGAGAAGGGGGCCTACATCAACAGCTGTATGTGGTGAGGGGGCCTACATCAACAGCTGTATGTGGAGAAGGGGCCCCACATCAACAGCTGTATGTGGAGAAGGGGGCCCCACATCAACAGCTGTATGTGGAGAAGGGGGCCTACATCAACAGCTGTATGTGGAGAAGGGGGCCCCCACATCAACAGCTGTATGTGGAGAAGGGGGCCCCCACATCAACAGCTGTATGTGGTGAGGTGGGCCTACATCAACAGCTGTATGTGGTGAGGTGGCCTACATCAACAGCTGTATGTGGAGAGGGGCCCACATCAACAGCTGTATGTGGTGAGGGGGCCCACATCAACAGCTGTGTGTGGTGAGGGGCCCACATCAACAGCTGAATGTGGTGAGGGGGTCCACATCAACAGCTGTATGTGGTGAAGGGGCCTACATCAACAGCTGTATGTGGTGAGGGGGCCTACATCAACAGCTGTATGTGGTGAGGGGGTCCACATCAACAGCTGTATGTGGTGAGGTGGTCCACATCAACAGCTGTATGTGGTGAGGGGGTCCACGTCAACAGCTGTATGTGGTGAGGGGGTCCACGTCAACAGCTGTATGTGGTGAGGGGGCCCACATCAACAGCTGTGTGTGGTGAGGGGGCCCACATCAACAGCTGAATGTGGTGAGGGGTCCACATCAACAGCTGTATGTGGTGAAGGGGCCTACATCAACAGCTGTATGTGGTGAGGGGGCCTACATCAACAGCTGTATTGGTGAGGGGCCTACATCAACAGCTGTATGTGGTGAGGAGGTCCACATCAACAGCTGTATGTGGTGAGGGGGTCCACATCAACAGCTGTATGTGGTGAGGGGGTCCACGTCAACAGCTGTATGTGGTGAAGGGGCCCACATAAAGGCATGAGGTACCACATGCTGTTCTCGGTCCATTATTGACGATTGACTGAGCCAGAGATCAGAGAGACCAGAGAGATGAAGCCCAATCATCGCAAGCACAATTAGATGAGTACACACCAGTACCCCAACACGCCCACTTGCCCACACGCCCACACGCCCACACGCCCACTCGCCCACACGCCCACTTGCCCACACGCCCACATGCCCACTCGTCCACACGCACACTCGCCCACACACCCACTCGCCCACACACCCACACGCCCACACGCCCACACGCCCGTTCTCTCTTGTTAAAATACAAAATATAAAGATTTCGCACAGATCAGAATCTTCTAATGTTTTGGTCTGCGCGAGTTCCAGCTCCGCTGATTTACAGAATTCCACTTACACAGAACTGCAGTTAATTATAAAATTGTTTCAGTAATCAGGCGTAATGGAGGGGAGAGGGAGGGTGAGAGGGAGTGAGTGGGGAGTGTAGTGAGAGGGGTGTGAGTGGGGAGTGTAGTGAGAGGGTCGTGAGTGGGGGAGTGTAGTGAGAGGGGAGTGTAGTGAGAGGGGTGTGAGTGGGGGAGTGTAGTGAGAGGGTCGTGAGTGGGAG
>WNGS01000337.1:11773542-11794129 GCA_020271785.1 Procambarus virginalis | reverse complement strand
ATGACTAAGAGAGAGAGGAGAGACGTGTGTTTATGACTGAGAGAGAGAGGGAGATACCTGTGTGGTGTGGACTAAGAGAGATAGGGAGAGAACTGTGTGTAGGCTATAGACAGAGAGGGAGAGACTGTGTGTGGTGCTGAGAGAGAGAGGGAGAGACTGTGCTGTATGACTGAGAGAGAGAGGGAGACTGTGTTTTGTGACTAGATAGATAGGGATAGACTCTGGTGTATGGATGATATAGAGAGGGAGAGCTGTGGTGTGTGACTGAGAGAGAGAGGGAGAGACTGTGTGTATGGCTGAGAGAAAGAGGAGAGACTGTGTGTATTGCTGAGAGAGGAGAGGGGAACTGGTGTGTATGCTGAGATAGAGAGGAGAGACTAGTGTATGTCTTATATATAAGGGAAGACTGGTGTATGTACTGAGAGGAGAGGGAGAGACTGTGTGTATGACTGAGAGAGAGAGAGATACTGTGTTTGACTGAGAGAGAAAGTTAGAGATACAGTGTGTATGCTGAGAGAGAGAGGGAGAGACTATGTGTTTGGCTGAGAGAGAGGGGAGAGACTGTGTGGTTATGACTAGAGACAGAGGGAGAGACTATGTTGTATTGGCTGAGAGAGAGAGGTGAGAGACTTGTGTATGGCTGAGAGAGAGAGGGAAGACTGTGTGTATGGCTGAAGAGAGAGGGATGAGACTATGTTTATGGCTGAAGAGAGAGTGAGACCTGTGGGTATGGCTGGAGAGAGAGGAGATACGTTGTTTATCGTGCAGAGAGAGAGGAAGATACTGTGGGTATGGCTGAGAGAGAGAGGGGAGACGTGTGAGCTTGAAGAGAGAGGGAGAGACTGGTGTATGGCTGAGAGAGAGAGGGAGAAAGACTGTGTGTAGTGCTGAGATAAAGAGGTGAGACTGTATTCCACCTAGATGTAGTTCTCCTATTGTATTCAACTAGTGATAAAACTTACGGGAGTTGATCTCGCGTCTTTCGGCCCGACTGTCACTGTCATTCAATCAACTGTTACTAACTAACAATTGATGAGTGGTGGGTGGAGGGGCGAGCAGTGTCTGTGTGTGTGGTGTGGGTGAGAGGGCGAGGCTGTGTGTATGTGGTGAAGGGCAGGCGGTGTCAGTGTGGGTGTGGGTGAGAGGGCGAGGCTGTGTTGTTGGTTGTGTGTGTGGGTGATAGTGGCGAGGCGGGTGGTCTGGGTGTGTGTGTGAGAGGGCGAGGCGTGTGTACTCTGTGTGTGGGAGAGGGGCGAGGCTGTGGTCTGTTGTGTGTGTTGAAGGGCGAGGCTGTTTCTCTGTGTGGGTGTGGAGGGGGCGAGGCTGTTGTCTGTGTGTATGTGTGTGGGTGAGATGGCGAGGCGGTGTGGTGTGTGTGGTGGGTGAGAGGGCGAGGCTGTGTTGTGTGTGGGTGAGAGGGGCCGAGGCTGTGTGGGTGAGTGGGTGTGTGGGAGACAGGGAGGATGTGTGATCGGTGTTGGTGGGGTGAGAGGGGCAGCGTGTTTGTTTGTGTGTGGCTCGAGAGGGGGAGGCTGGGTTTTGTGTGTAGTGTGTGTGTGTGGGGGGTGTAGGGCGAGGCGGGTTGTGTGTGGGTGTGTTGGGTGAGAGGGGCGAGGCTGTGTGTGTGTGAGTGATTGTTTGTGTGGTGTGTGTGTGTTTGTGTGTGTGTGTGTGTGTGTGTTGTTGTGTGTGTGTGTGGGGTGCGAGGGGCGAGGCAGTGTGTGTGGTTGAGAGAGGTGAGGCTGTGTGTGGGGTGAATGGCGAGGCTGTGTGTGGTGGTGAGAGTGCGAGGCTGTGGTGTTGTGTGTATGGGTGAGAGGGCTAGGCCTGTGTGTGGTGGAGAGATTGTCGAGGCTGTTGTGGTGTGTGTGTGTGTGGGTGAAGGGAGAGGCTGTGTTTTGTGTGTGTGGGTGAGAGGGGCGAGGCTGTGTTCTGTGTGTGGGTGAGGAGGGGCGAGGCTCGTTGTGTGTGGTGTGATGGGGCGAGGCTGTGTGTGTGTGGGTGGAGGGCGAGCTGTGTGTGTGTGTGTGGGTTGAGAGGGGCGAGGCTGTGTGTGTGTGTGTGTGGGTGAGAGGCGAGGCTGTTGTGTGGTGGGGGTGTGTGTTGTGTGTGTTTGTGGGGAGAGAGAGGGCGAGGCTGTGTGTCTTGGTTGAGAGGGGCGAGGCTGTGAGAGTCTGTTGATAGGGGCGAGGCTTTGAGTGTCTTGAGTGAGAGGTGGCTAGCTGTTAGATCTCTGTGGTGATAAGGGGCGAGGCTTCGTGAGTGTCTGTGGGTGGAAGTGGCGAGTCTGTGTGTGGTGGGTGAGAGGGCGAGGCTGTGTGTGTAGTTGTTGTGTGTGTGGTTTTTGGTGTGTGGAGTAGTAGACGGTGCTAGGCTTTGTGTCTGTGTGGGTGAGAGTGCGAGGCTGTGTAGAGTCTGTGTTGAAGGGGCGAGGCTGTGTGTGTGGGTGAGAGGGGCGAGGCGGTGGTGGTGTTTGATGGGTGATATGGGCTGTGGCTGTGAGTTGTGTGTGTGTGAGAGGGGCGAGGCTGTGAATGTCTGTGGGATGAGAAGTGTCGATGCTGGTGAGTGTCTGTGGAGCGGGGCGGGCTGTGTGTCTGATGGGTGAAGGGCGAGCTGATGAGAGTCCTGTGGGTTAGATGGGCGAGGCGTGTTGATTTTCTGTGGGTGAGAGTGGCGAGGCTGTGAGTGTCTGTGGGTGAGAGGGGCTGAGGCTTTGTTTGGTTTGTCTGGTGGGTGAGAATAGGCGAGGCTGTGAGTGTACTGGTGGGGGAAGAGGTCGAGGCTCCTCGCGAGATTTACGAACATACAATATTGCACGGGTGCAACCTTTGGTCAGCATTTCCTAGAATTTTTATAAGAGCGGTGGCCTGGGGAAGTAGGCTGTGTGGTGTGAGTGGTGTTGGGATGTGTGTGAGGGGAGGCTGGTGGAGGTGAGAGGCCGGTTTGGTGGTGAGGAGCTTGTGGTGGTGAGGTCTGGTGGTTGGTGGAGGGCTCGGTGGTGGTTGAGAGCTGCGGTGGTGGTGAAGGGCTGGTGAGGTGAGGGGCTGGTGGTGGGTGAGGGCTGGATGGCTGTGAGGCTGGTGGTGGTAGGGCTGGGTGGATGGTGAGCGGTTGTGTGGAGGGTGAGGCTGGTGTCTTGGTGAGGGCTAGGTGGAGGTGACGCTTTGGTGGTGAGGGTCTTGGGTGGATAGGGTATAGCGAGTATGTGTCTGACCGTTATCCGCGGCGTGGATTGCTTGCGGGATTGCTGGGGGTGTGTGAGGCCCTGTGTGGTGAGGGCTGGTGGAGTGAAGGCTGGATGGTGGGGGGGCTGGTGGTGGGTGAGGCCTGTTGGTGGTGACGGCTGGTGGAGGTGAGGGGCTGGTGAGAGGATGAGGGCAGGTGGGAGGGAGGGCTAGGGGTGGTGAGGGCTGGTGGAGTGATGCTGGTGGTTGGTGAGGGCTTGGCGATGTGCGGAGGTAGCTCGCTGGTGGATTTTGATCGGCTGGTGGTTGGTGACTGGCTTGATTGGACTGGATGGAACGTATCTGGGTTTAGTAGGACTGTACGGATGGTTAGGATGGCTATGAACGGTCTGTTGGCGGGTTGAGCGGATGGTGGTGTGAGGCTTATGTGGTGTGCGAAGGCTGCTGAGAGTGTTGGACTGGTATAGAGGTGTACCTGGCTGTTGCTGTGAGAGGCTGGTTACGGTGGTTGAGGTCCTTGTTGGAGTGATAGATTGGCTGTTGGAGGTGAACGTTGCTGTGTGGTATTGCTGCCGCGGAACTGGGGAGCAGTTGACGTGCCATTGTGGAGGTGTACCTGCTGGTGGAGGGTGACTGAGTCGGTTGGTGCAGGGTGAACGGGCTGAGTTGGATGTACGAGTGGACTGGTGGAGGTGAGGGATGGTGGAAGGTGACGCATTGTGGGTGGAGGTGCGGTCCGCGGGTTGTGGCCGGTCCGCGAGGTACTTGGGGAGTGAACAAAGGCAAGATGGCTTCTCAACATGGCTGGTTAGGGACTGGCTTGATTAGGCTTGGGCTGACGGTTCGAGGGCCGGGTGGAGGTGAAGGCTGGTGTGGTAAGCTTGAGGGCAGTGTGTTGGAGGATGGATCGGGTCTTGTAGGAATGAGTGAGGGCTGGTGTGAGGTGACGCTGGTGGAGGTGAGGGCTGGTGATGGGCCGGCCGCTGACTTGGAGTTGAAGGGCTACTGGTGGATGCGGTACGGCTTTCACAGTGGAGGTTGACGGCTGGTGGGAGGTGTCGGCTGGTGGAGGTGACGGCCTGGGTGGAGGTGACGGCTGGTGTGCGGTAGATCGGCTGGTGCGAGGTGAAGGGCTTAGCACTTGGAAGGGTGTAGACATGCTGGTGAGGGTAGGGCTGGTGGAAGGTGACGCTGTGTGAGGGTATTGACTGAGCTGGTGCCGAGGTGTCGGCTGGTGGAGGTGACGGCTGTGGCGAGTCTAGTTGTACGTGGCTGGTCGTTACGACGTGTTTGTTATCGCAGCATGGCTAGGAAGGTAGATTGGCTAGGCTGGAGTACGATGCCGTGTGGATTGCTTTTTGACACGGCGTGCGGGCAGCGGTGATAACAGTGCTCTAGGAGAACTTACTGTAGCAACTTGCAAACCTCTTACAGACGAAACTTGTCCGTATGATTAAGTTTGTCTGTATATTTTGGAATTAGTCTTTGTAGAGGTAAGTCAATGCGCAATACAATAAGACTAATTTGTCTGGTCTGCGTCGAGACTCCCATGCATAGGCGGCAGTGACTAGTTTATTTAAGTAATTGGTCAAACACTGAGAGATTGAGTGCGTTCTACCCTTACGCTCTACCTATAGTACCGATTACTGTGACGGTGGCTCACGACGGTCACGCATAAATTCGGACACTTACAGAGGAAGTTACATGCTCTATTGACTCTGACATATCTGTTGATGATAAACAGCAGGGTATCTGCTCAATTTTGTGGGTATGTCAATTCCTTTCACTTCTATCCAAATCAAACCCCGGATTGACAATTCTGGAGGCGTCCAAGGCCACCACACCGTACCACCTACTCCCACCAGCCGTCGCTACTTCTGCACTACCAGCCAGTCCTCCACCAAGCTCCATTCAACTCTCTCTCCCATACCTTCCACCATCCAGCCGTCAAAAAACAACATATAAATATGATATCCACTCAAACCCTCAATAGTCACCTCCACAACGCACCAGGCCGTACAAAACCGACCACCAGCCGCCACAAGACAAACCTCTTCCACTACACATTCCCCTCACCCTCCACCATTACCACTATCACCACTCATCACCAGACCGATCACACTATCAACCACAACGCAGCCCGTCACCCTCACAACCCAGCTTCACCCTTCATCAACATCCCTACGTCATGAGACGCTCTACGCTACCATCACACTCACCGTCCAACCTAGCCCTCACACAACAGTGGCACTGGATGGTCTGGGGACTACCGAGATTCCGCAAAAGGTCCAGCGCAGGGGCGACAGCTGAAAGAAGGGTTGAAGGATAAAGGTAGAGGGAAGTAGTAACATCGAGGATCTGCTAGTCTATGACACATATAAAAGAGACATTAGACTCGCTAAGCGTTCGGCGACCGAGCGAGGAGGCGGTGAGCAGTGGCGAGACGACAGTCCTGCTACCTCTAGCGATCGTTCTTATCAAACGCACCAGGGGAGATGTCCTAACAATACACGCGGAGGACACACATCCCTCTACACTCACCACCACGTCCCACGATGCGCCGGCTCACCACCACCACCCGCGCTACTCAACCCAGCCCACCGGAACGGAGTCCCTCACACCACCCACACTCCGACCCTTTCACTCACCCCTCACCCCAGCTCCCCTCACAACCGCTGCACCTCCCACCGACAGCCCTCACCTAGCCCACCCACGGCTCGCCTCATCACCACCACCCTACACGACCCCACCAAACCTTACCTAGCCCTCAACACCTCACCACGCAGCCCTCACTTAACCAGTCACCCCTCTCCACCACTCAGACCCCAGGCCCCTCCACCCGGTGCGGCCAATTTAGAATAAGCGTGCAAGGTTGCACCCGGCAATATTTATGTTCGGAAATCATCGGAGGGCCTCGCCCCTCGCAAACACCACAGACACTCACAAGCCGCGCCCCTCGCACCACAGACAAACACACACAAGCCCGCCCCTCTCACACAAGACACTCCACAACCTCGCCTCTCACCCACGACACTACAGCCTCGCCCCTCTCACCCACAACGCTCACAGCCTCGCCCCTCTCACCCACAGACACACAGCCTCGCCCCTCTCCCCCACCGACACTCACAGCATCGCCACTCTCACCCACAGACACTCACAGCCTTCCTCCCCCGCCTCGACCCACCAGACACTCACATGCACCCCCTCTCACCCACAAACACTCACAGCCTCGCCCCTCGCAAACCCCACACACACAGCCATCTCCCCTCTCAACCCACAGACTCACAGCGCTCGCCCCTCTCAACCCACAGACAACACAAGCCTCGCCCCTCTCCTCATCCCACACACAACAACACACGACACACACACACCGTACACACAGCCTCGCCCATCTCACCCACAACACACAACAGCCTCGACCACATCTCACCCACAGACACTCACACAAAGCCTCGCCCCTCTCACCCACATGAGACTCACAGCCTCGCCCCTCTCACTCACCGACACTCACCACGCCCGCCACTCTCACCCACATACTCTCACAGCCCTCGCCCCTCTCACCCACAGACACCAGCTCGCCCTCTCTCCTCTACTCTCCCACACACACACCACACACACACACACACACACACAGACCTCGCCCTCATCACATCCCACACACACAACACATCCTCGTGTGGCACTCTCAACACACCACACACACACCGTCTCCCACACACCCACAAAACCACCGCCTCGCCCCTCTCACCACACACACACAAGCTCGCCCCCCCACCAAACACACAGACACCAGCCACTCGCCCCTCTCACACCACACACAACACACCAGCTCTCCCCTCCCCCCCACCACCCACAAACACACACACACAACACAGCATTCGCCCCTCTCTCGACACACACACAAAGCATCTCCCCTCTCAACCCATACCCACACACACATCCTTCGCCACTCTCACCCACACACACACGCCCTCGCTCCCTTCTCACCCACACACACACAGCCCGCCCCTCTCACCCCACACACTTCCTCGCCCCTCTCACTAGCCACACCACACAACACACACACCCACACACACACACACACACACACAACACACACACCACACACACACACCACTCAAACACCACACACGCCCCTCACCCACACACACACACACCCACACACATGCCTCGCCCCTCTCACTGTCCCCCGCACAAACACACCACACACACAAACACACGCCCGCCCCCTCTCACCCACACACACACAACACAGCCTCGCCCCTCTCACCCCACACACAGACAACACAACCTCGGCCCCTTCGCCCACACACCCACACACACACAGCCCGCCCCTCTTCACCCCACACACACACATCCTCGCCCCTCTCACCCACACACCACACACACCACAAGCCTCGCCCCTCTCACACCACACACACACACAGACCACAGCCTCGCCCCTCTACACCCACACCACACGAGACACAGCCTCGCCCCTCTCAACCCCACACACACAGACACAGCCTCGCCCATCTCACCCACACACAGAGACACACAGCATCGCCCCTCTCACCACACACACACGACACACGCCTCGCCGCCTCTCACCCACACACAACACACACCACAGCCTCGCCCCTCTCACACACACACATACAACCTGAGACACAGCCTCGCCCCTCTCACGTCCACATACCACAGCCTCGCCCCTCTCACCCCCACCACACCAGACCAGCCTAGCCCCTCTCACCCACCAATCAACAATTGTTAGTTAGTAACAGTTGATTGAATTACAGTTGAAACAGGCGGGCGAAAGAGCAGAGCTCAACTCCCTCAAGTTGTATTCACTAGTTGATACAACTAGGAATACATCTAGTATACAGTCTCACCCTTTTCTCTCAGCCATACACCAGTCTCTCCCTCTCCTCTCTCAGAGCCATACACACAGGACCTCTCCCTCTCTCTCTCAGACCAACACACAGTCCCCCTCTTCTCTCTCAGCCATACACAAAAATTCTCTCCCTCTCTCTCTCAGCCATACACACAGTCTCTCCCCTCTCTCTCTCTTTTTCTCCTCTGTTCTCTCTCCCTCCCCTGTGCTCTCCCTCTCTCACCTCACATATTCTCTCCCTCTCTCCTCTCAGCCTACAAACAGTCTCTCCCTCGCTCTCTCAGCCATAACACAGTCTCTCCCGCTCCTCTCCTAACTCCTCGTCAGCCAAACACATAGTCCTCTTCCTCTCTTCTCTCTATCATCCATATACCACAGTCTCTCCCTCTCTTCTCTCCCACACCATACATCAGTCTCTCCCCGCTACTCCTCTCAGCTATACACCTGGATCCCCTCTTCTCTCTCATCATACACAAGTCTCTCCCTCTCTCTCTCAGTCTATACACACAGTCTCTCCTCTCTCTTCAGTCCATACACACCAAGTCTCTCCCTCCTCTCTCAGCCATACACATATCTCTCCCTCTCTCTCAGCCATACACACAGTCTCTCCCTCTCCTTCAGCCATACACAAGTCTCTCACCTCTCTATCTCTCAGCCATACACCGTCCTCTCCCTCTCTCTCCAGTCCACACACACAGTTCCTCTCCCTCTCTCTCTCTAGCATACACACAGTCTCTCCCTCTCTCTCTTAGTCACACACACAGTCTCTCCCTCTCTCTCTCAGTCATACACACAGTCCTCTCCCTCTCTCTCTCAGTCCACACACAAGTCTCTCCCTCTCTCTCTCAGCCATACACACAGTCTCTCCCTCTCTCTCTAGTCACAACACAGTCTCTCCCTCTCTCTCCCTCAGTCATACACACAGTCTCTCCCTCTCTCTCTATCTACACCCTCTCTCCCTCTCGTCTCTCAGCATACACACAGTCTCTCCCTCTCTCTCTCAGCCATACACACGTCTCTCCTTCTCAGCAACCACTCTCTCCCTCTTTCTCTTCAGCATACACACAGTCTCTCCTCTCTCCTCTCTCTCTCTCTCAGTCATACACCGTGTATACTGTGGCTGTTCACGGCTGTATATATTGTTCCAGAGATGTGTTTACCGCGGTGTGAGTACCGTGCTGTATGGGGTAAGGTGGTGCTGCCTGTCAGCGCTTCCTCAGTAACATGTCTCGAACGTGGGAGCGAAAGGTTCACCAAGTTCACTGAGAATATTGAGCCAGCAGCAGCAGCGGTTGGAGTATAAATAGCTTTTGGACTGATGAATATTCAGAGTTACAGGAGAGTTTCTAAGACGTGCAGCCTGACTGTCAGTTGTTGTGGTACGTGGCCTCACTGTCAGCTGTTGTGGTACGTGGCCTCACTGTCAGCTGTTGTGGAGTTCTCACTGTCGCTTTGTGGTACGTGGTCTCACTGTCAGCTGTTGTGGTACGTGGCCTCACTGTCAGCTGTTGTGGTACGTGCTCCTGTCGGCTGTTGTGGTACGTGGCCTCCTAGTGTTACGTGGCCTCACTGTCAGTGTTGTGGTACGTGGCCTCACTGTCAGCTGTTGTGGTACGTGCCTCACTGTCAGCGATAGTACGAGTCCTTATTGACGCCGACAGCCGTATGTGGCTTTAGATTTGATGGAAGTATTTTAAAACTTTAACAGATCGTTCCCCTCACAGTGGTGAGGTGGTAGGAGACCGGCCTTCTACCTAGTAGGAGGCCGGATCTCCTACCCAGAGGTAGGAGGGTGTTCCCTACCGTGGTGTGTAGCAGAGCCCCCTGCATACCGCTGGTAATGTTTGAGGTCAAATTTATGCACCACACTAATTACTACTAGCTCATGTCGAGCAAAATTATTGATGTAAATTCCAGTTATTTACGAATAAAGGTATATAAATATATTTATATATGGTTGTAAACCTCTGGTTGGAAAGGGTCTTCACAGCCTCAGAGAAAGGAACATAAAAATCATTAGAGGGGATTTTATGTCCCTATAAATGCAGGTTCCATGATCTTTTGTCCTACCTTTTTTATTTTGCTTTTTCTTTAAGTACAACTAGACTAACTTTCCACAAGACTGAGGAAAGAGTCCTGAAAACCATGACCACGAGAAGATTGCTTGTCTTAACACTGAAGGAAATGTCAGCACTGTGGAGAAAGCCCAACAGACCACGGGAACATTATAAAACACAGTGCACAGTTCAGCCACAACAGACCACTGGAACATTATCTAACACAGGCACAGTTACAGCCACAACAGACCACTGGAACATTATCTAACACAGTGCACAGTTACAGCCACAACAGACAACTGGAACATTATCTAAACACAGTGCACAGTTACAGCCACACAGACCACTGGAACATTATCTAACACAGTCACGTTACAAACCCATTAAGATTCAACTTAGATTCAACAGAGCAGAAGAAGTTGTTAAACACGTGGGGACAAAATCTTACTGAAGCGACCATAGGGTCCGCACAGTGGGCCGCCAGAGGCTTAGGGCCCGCGCAGTGGGCCAGCAGAGGCTTAGGGCCCGCGCAGTGGGCAGCTAGAGGCTTAGGGCCCGCGCAGTGGGCCAGCCAGAGGCTTAGGGCCCGCGCAGTGGGGCCAGCTAGAGGGCTTAGGGCCCGCGCATTGGGCCAGCAGGGCTTAGGGCCCGCGCAGTAAGAGCCAGCTAGAGGCTTAGGGCCCGCGCAGTGGGCCAGCTAGAGGCTTAGGGCCGCGCATGGGCCAGCTAGAGGCTTAGGCCCGCGCAGTGGGCCACCTAGAGGCTTTGGGCCCGCGCGTGGGCCAGCCAGAGGCTAGGCCCGCGCAGTGGGCCAGCCAGAGGCTTAGGGCCCGCGCAGTGGGCCAGCTCGAGGCTTAGGGCCCGCGCAGTGGGCCAGCTAGAGGCTTAGGGCCCACGCAGGGGGCCAGCTAGAGGCTAGGCCCGCGCAGTGGGCCAGCCAGAGGCTTAGGGCCCCGCGCAGTGGGCCAGCTAGAGGCTTAGGGCCCGCCAGTGGGCCAGCCAGAGCTTAGGGCCCGCCAGTGGGCCAGCCAAGGCTTAGGGCCCGCGCAGTGGGCCAGCCAGAGGTTAGGGCAAGCGCAGTGGGCCCAGCCAGAGGACTTAGGGCCCGCGCAGTGGGCCAGCAGAGGCTATTGGGCCAGCCAGAGGCCTTAGGGCCCGCGCAGGTGGGCCAGCCTAGAGGCTTAGGGCCCGCGCAATGCGCCAGCCGAGGCCTTAGGGCCCGCGCAGTTGGCCAGCCCGAGCTTAGGCCCGCGCAGGTGGGCCAGCCAGAGGTTTTAGGGCCTGCGCAGTGGGCCAGCTAGAGGCTTAGGGCCCGCACAGTAGGCCAGCAAAGGTTTAGAAGCCCGCGCAGTGGGCCAGCCAGAGGCTTAGGGCCCGCGCAGTGGGCCAGCCTAGTAGGCTAGGGCCCGCCAGTGGGCCAGCCAGAGGACCACGGTCCCGCCCAGTGGGCCAGCCAGGAGCTTAGGGCCCGCACAGTGGGCCAGCAGAGGCTTAGGGCCCGCCCAGTGGGCCAGTCAGAGGCTGAGGGCCCGCGCAGGATATCCCTGCAAAAAAAAAATGAACATAAAATATTTACTCACACATATACCACGCTGTGAGAGGGTCAGTCAACTTTGCTCATCAATATTTCCTCCGACACGTAATGAGAACTCCATGAAAGAGGGCAATGTTTTAGACCCTCACTCAGACCGTTCGCCTGATCCATCCTGACCAGCTTCGCATAATGAACACATCCAGGACCATAGTCTACGTAACCGAAGCACTTCATATCACGCACGTCCTCGTCGCATTATTAACAACCAGATATACTTTAGGTCCGTCCTAACCGCTCTACAAGACCAACACATATCTACCATTTAGACCTCTACCTCCCGCCCCAACTCACCGCTGAGAATTATGGGAGCTGAGTAATCTCTTCCTGTAGACGGAGTGTCACGTCTTCATATCTGCATGGAATATATATACGGATAAACTCGGCCTATTTGTATTCACTCTCCTTCTGTCTACTCGTAAAGGCAAGGGTGTGCAGGGAGACCCGTCCCTCAAAACTGTAAACAGATCTCGGAGATTAATGTTTTAATTATTTCCAAGTAGGAACATTGCCCAAATTTGGACTATATTTTTAGAGTCTTTGATCTAATCCTTTTGGTTATATTCAATACTTTTAACATATATCTAGCTTTTTAAGCACATATATCCTGAATACCTTAATGTATGTTTTCCATCGAAAATTTGTTATGGAGTGAAAGATATATTCAACAATTACGACACATGTTGAATACCTTGTACGAGCACTAACGCACCTCACCCAGCTGTATTCAAACGTCAGATACCGAATATTGCATTAAAAGAAAAAACTCTGCCTAATGGGACATGGTGAGCCCTGCTTACCAGTAGAAGTCTGATGGTTTGTGCCTAAATAGCATGGAGAGGAGCAGAGAGAGGAGAGGAGAGGGGAGAGAGGAAGAGACGAGGAGGGAAGAGAGGGAAGAGAGAGAGAGAGAGGGAGAGGAGAGCGAGAGAGAGGAATAGACAAAGAGCAGAGAGGAAGAGGGAAGGGGAGGGGGGGGAGAGAGAGGAGGGGGAGGGAGAGGGCAGGGAGAGAGAGAGAGAAGACAGAGACAGAGAGAGAGAGAGAGAGAGAGGGGGGGGGGTGAGGTGAGACGATGAGAGAGAGAGGAGAGGCAGGGGATGGAGAGAGAGAGAGATAGATAGAGAGAGAGGAGAGAGAGAGAGAGATCAAATATACACCGTCTGTTCCTACACTCGAACCTTCCATCTGTGTTTCCTAAATATCCAGATATGAACATTTTGCGAATGCTTTTTATAAGGGACGTTGTTTTATTCGCTTCACGGAGAGAAACTTGTGTCCGATCAGAGTTATTGCAAAAGTTTTTATTGCTCTACAAATCCATTGATCTATTTGCATATATAAGTGTTTGTATTAATCCATTTCTGCTATAATTACTTTACTAGCAGCACTGAATTTGCATAAGTTACGATAAAAAGTTTTTTCCATATAAAATACTCATAATTAAGCCAAATATTTTGTTAGCTTTTATAAAATATAATTAATTATACATGGGAAGATTTGAAATAGTCATGAGATATCCATGTATCACTTGAGGGATTCGTGAATTACTTGAGGGAGCCATTTATCACACGAGGGGGATACATGTATTGCATGAGGGAGCCCTTTATCACGTGAGGCAGTCATTTATCACATGAAGGAGCCATTTATCACATGAGGGCAGCCATTTATCACATGAGGGAGCCATTTATCACATGAGGAGCCGTTTATCACATGAACCATTTATCACATGAGGGAGCCATTTATCACATGAAGGAGCCATTTATCACATGAAGGAGCCATTTATCACATGAGGCAGCCGTTTATCACATGAGGCAGCCATTTATCACATGAGGGAGCCATTTATCACATGAGGGAGCCATTTATCACATGAGGGAGCCATTTATCACATGAAGGAGCCATTTATCATATGAGGGAGCCATTTATCACATGAAGGAGCCATTTATTACATGAGGCAGCCATTTATCACATGAGGGAGCCATTTATCACATGAGGAGCTATTTATCACATGAGGCAGCATTTATCACATGAGGGAGCTATTTATCACATGAGGCAGCCATTTTATCACATGAGGGAGCTATTTATCACATGAGGCAGCCGTTTATCACAAAGGGATACATGTATCATATGACAACCACTAAGCACTAAATATTAATTATATTTAGTCCTTGGGACTATATTCAGGCTTGTTCGCATTATTATATTATTATCATAATAATTGTTGTATTTAATCATTATGACTCTTCTTTCTGCTTGGTCTTGAAGGAAGCTGGCCTTCCTTGTATTTTATGAAAGAGGGCTATGAAGATCTCTGGAACCTGTAGGTGCGGGACCGGGACGTCCACCTCCTGGGGGCTCGTGCGGCCCCAGGCTCTGCTTTAGGAGGCTGGGATCGTTCTTGATGGGGTGGTTCTTCTAAGGCCCCGACCTCACCCCTCTCCGGGTTTGGAGTCCAGGCGCCTTCTTTCACCAACTTCGAGGTCAACTCCGGAGCTCACAGTTCCTGCGACGGCGCTGCAACCAATCGTATTGGCATTTGACTTACCATTAGAGACTTTCGGCGCCTTGGAGAGGGGGTGTCATCTGCTTGGGTAACAGCATCTTCCCCTCCCCGTATCAACCTGCCCTGGCTTTGCGCCCTGGAGATGCCACTCCAGACCGACAACCAGAGCGCAACTCCATAGTCTTCTGAGGCTGATGGATGCTTACTACTAAGCTTCATGTTCAACACCTTCCCGGCAGGTTACTAGGTTCCGTGAACATAAAATATTACACAGGTGAAATATATCGGCGTTCGCTGTTGCTTTTTGTCTTTCAAGTCAAAACAGTTCAGTTGTACCACTATATATGGAGACTCCTTCAGTCGTAGTCTACTCCGAGCTTAGGTAAGATTATAATCAGCAGGAGATATGAAGACAAGAGCTGGGATATGAGGACAAGGAGCTGGGATATGAGGGACAAGGAGCTGGGATATGAGGACAAGGAGCTGGGATATGAAGGACAAAGCGCTGGAATAAGAGGATAAGATGCTGGAATATGAGGACAAGATGCTGGCAATATGAGGACAAGATGCTGGAATATGAGGACAAGATGCTGGAATAGAGGACAAGATGGAATATGAGGACAAGATGCTGGATTCAGACTGCTCCATCGAGGAATAGTTTTTAAAGTCCGTTCTTGATTGTAGTTCCTTATTGCTTGTATCTTTGTACTGGTAGCTTTGCTAGCAGTCCAAGGTGCCATCATGGAATCGTCCATTGACTGATACCACTCATTGTAGAAGTCCAGGTCCAAACATGTTGCCATTTGTTGACATCAATGTCATAAAAAAATCCAGTACATATTTCTTCGTTTTGTGGACAGAAACTACATCACGTTCTGCCATGTCTATATTCTGGGATAAGAGTAGTTGAGGTGAATGAGAGGTGCTGCCAGCGGGTCCTGCAACTGAACAGTGTTGAGCTGACCTCTCCTGGTTCCACTACTTTACCTACCACGTGGACTCCTTTAAGAAGGAGGTGGATTTCTTCCTGTTTCATAACCATTGAAGCCGAATTTGATACAGTACTTGGATTAAACTGTAGAGGTTGTTCTCTATCCTCTCAGCAAACTGGTTAGGTTATAGATAAGGCTTCTGATTGCTCTCTCTCTCTCTCTCTATCTATCTTACTCTAGATAGATAGAGAGAGAGGGGGGGGGGAAGGGGGAGAGATAGAAGGTGAGGTAAGGAGAGGGGAGGGGAGGGAAGGAGGAAGAGAGAGGCGGGGTGGGGGGGTGGAAAGGTGAAGAGGTAGGAATATATAGAGAAGGGGAGAGGAGAGTTGAGGGGCGATAGGGGAAGAGAGGTGAGAGAGTGGGAAAGAGAGACCCGGGCACAGCCGGATACCCATCTAATATAACATATAATATACTCTCTCTCTTCCATCTCTACCTCGCGCTCTCCTCCACGTGTGTCTCTCACTCGCTCTGGCATTAACTACTATAAAGCTTGCCCAACCGTTTCGGAACAGCCACCACAGCTGACCCGTGTACGGGCCAGAGCTGCGCTCGTCTTGCCCCAACTACGCACAAGTATGGAACTCGTTTCAGCAACGGGTTACGGGGACCAAATATTCTCAGTTCAACCATCAAACATCTTGTTAATGAATGGTAAATGACACACAATATAATTTAATACACGTACAGTACGAGTTTTGATTCGCAGGGTAGACTGCGGGAGTAGGAGGACCCTCTAAATTGTCAACAGGTAATAAACAGGTTAAGAGGATAATACTTGCAACAAATGTGCTGCTTAATTTATAATAACCAAAAATAACTGACATAAGTGAATAATAATAATAATAATAACAACAATAATAATAATAATAATAATAATAAATAATAATAATAATAATAATAATAATAATAATATAATATCATTATTTTATCATTTTAGGTAACTTAGTTATCAGACGAAGGACAATATTCCCATGGTTGATAAAGTGTTCAGTAGTTGTGTGGGTGAGGGAGAGGCCACTGGAGACAGTCTCCTCCAGCGCCTCATCCTGATAATGGTTCCTTGAGGGAGAGTCTTGCAGAGGAGAAGATAATTGTGTATATCTTCCTTAAATGGTGGAAAATACATTGTTCCTTTGTACTGGGTTGAGTGTGACGGATTATGTTGGCGTCACACTTGATTTATGATTCTCCCCCTCGATATTAATTAGTTAATTGTTATAAATAAGGGCAGGTGAACCAAACTATAGGTTACAACTCTTTTGGTAGATTCAGTCTTTAATCTGTGTTGAGTTAAGCACATATATTGGTGTTCGCTATAGTGAGTTAAGCACATATATTGATGACATGCGGCCTATCGCAGACATGCATATTTCAAACTACATTAACTGAAACAAATTTCAGATATTTAGGAAAGAATAAATGTGAATAATTCCTAACACCTACTGTATTTATCGATGGGAATTATGTCTGTATCTTCTTATATAATCATGATGTATGATTGAATTTTTTTACGCCCCCAGGAAAGTCGCTGTCATCCCCAAGACGGTTTTTTACTTACGTTAAAGTTTCTTTCACTTTCCTTTATATCTCGAGTAAAGTCAGATTTACAAGGAATATAATGACTCGTCTCTAGAAATAAATATACTTAGTTGTCGACGAAAAGGTCCCTACACAATATTCAGTGGCACCCTCGTAGCATCAGTGGCACTCCCTAGCATCAGTGACACTCCCTAGCATCAGTGGCACCCCTTAGCTAACGTAGGGGTCATCTGTTGTAACAGATCTAACGTGACGGGGGTCTTCTGTTGTAACAGACCTG
Organism: Procambarus virginalis; assembly: GCA_020271785.1. NCBI lineage: Eukaryota > Metazoa > Arthropoda > Malacostraca > Decapoda > Cambaridae > Procambarus > Procambarus virginalis. The sequence continues at coordinate 11,777,103 of WNGS01000337.1, read as the reverse complement.
TTGTGGGGGGTCGGGCGATGCAACAGAGGTGACACGCTATCATTTTATCTTGAGATAAAATGATTTATAACACATTAAATCTTATGAAGAGCTTCTTGACCTCCTTCTCACCTTCAACCCTTCAAAAGTTCCCAAAGTGTAGACAATTTTGCTATAACTCGAGACTTGACAGAGGGCTGCGAGAGAGGGGGATGAAATTGAGCATCTATGCCATTGAGGGATGATAGGATTGTAAAATCCTGAGTCTTGGTTAATCTGTTGATATCTTATTAATCAGTTTTCCTTATATTTACTAATGCTACATGTGGGCAAGCACGTATAATCATCCACATCATTATAATCACGATATTATCATCACCACCCTAATCATCATCAGACCAGAGAGTAGATGAAGAATCTTGTGATTCGATTTTAATAAATACAATACTATTCTTATAGCACCTTAAATACGATTGGATTTTCAGCTCATTACTTTCTAAATGTAGATGAACAAGTATTTTAATATCAGATTGTTTTTCATCCCCAAAAATTTACATATAGTGTACTCCATAAAGGACTGAGAGAAACCTGATATAAACAGGAAATGCGAAACTTTTGGGACAAATTCAGGCAGAGACTTATTTCACGCCCGAGAGAGCCAGCAACGAGGTCAATCTCCATTCTCTCACAGGAACTGTATCCGGGACTTGATATAACTTAATGGACTTAAATTGACCAAGTTGCTATCAAGGTAAAAAAGAAGGAGAAATATCTTGCAGAGAATAAGTTTGAGTTGTAATACACTTTAACATTGTAGGTTATCATAATAGGTTAGCAACAGCCAGTTGACAATAATTGGTTGCAATAAGTTATTGCAAGTTATGAGTTGCAATAATTGGTTGGTTTAATAATCTAGTGAGTAAGCAACACCCGGTTGTCTAAAGCAATAATTCCAACACGGGTAATTATATACTAAGCCTTATATGACTTGGTAAACTCTTAACACAAACAGCTAAACTTTATTAACATTATATATCTTCTCCAGAAGTTGTGTATTAACTTTGATTTATGTGATTTAAATCAAGTATTTTGTAGCGTCGTCTTGATATTTATTGCCCTCAAGCAGCTCTACATTTAATATTATTGTGCAAGTTTCGTGGGTAATATTTCATACCATATTAACTGCGCAAGTCAGACAATTACCTGCAGAGTTTAGTACAACTTAATTGATATTAAATTGTCTCGTTTCTTGCATGGTCTGCGTTCGATTCTCGATGATTTGTAGGGTATTGTTCCTTCACTTATTTCATACATTCCAACTCCTTGTCCACATATCCCAGCTTTTAGTCCGCACATCCCAGCTCCTTGTTCTTGTATCCCAGTCTATTGTTTTAATGTTCCAATTTCTTTTCTTCATGTCACAGCTCTTTGTCCTTATATCCCAGTATCTTGTCCTCATATCCCAGCTCCTTGTCCTCAAATCCCAGCATCTTGTCCTCATATCCCAGCTCCTTGTCCTCAAATCCCAGCATCTTGTCCTCATATCCCAGCATCTTGTTCTCATATCCCAGCATCTTGTCCTCATATCCCAGCATCTTGTCCTCATATTCCAGCATCTTGTCCTCATATTCCAGCATCTTGTCCTCATATTCCAGCATCTTATCCTCTTATTCCAGCGCTTTGTCCTCATATCCCAGCTCCTTGTCCTCATATCCCAGCTTCTTGTCCTCATATCCCAGCTCCTTGTCCTCATATCCCAGCTCTTGTCTTCATATCTCCTGCTGATTATAATCTTACCTAAGCTCGGAGTAGACTACGACTGAAGGAGTCTCCATATATAGTGGTACAACTGAACTGTTTTGACTTGAAAGACAAAAAGCAACAGCGAACGCCGATATATTTCACCTGTGTAATATTTTATGTTCACGGAACCTAGTAACCTGCCGGGAAGGTGTTGAACATGAAGGCTTAGTAGTAAGCATCCATCAGCCTCAGAAGACTATGGAGTTGCGCTCTGGTTGTCGGTCTGGAGTGGCATCTCCAGGGCGCAAAGCCAGGGTTGGTTAATACGGGAAGAGGGGAAGATGCTGTTACCCAAGCAGATGACACCCCCTCTCCAAGGCGCCGAAAGTCTCTAATGGGTAAGTCAAATGCCAATACGATTGGTTGCAGCGCCGTCGCAGGAACTGTGAGCTCCGGAGTTGACCTCGAAGTTGGTGAAAGAAGGCGCCTGGACTCCAAACCCGGAGAGGGGTGAGGTCGGGGCCTTAGAAGAACCACCCCATCAAGAACGATCCCAGCCTCCTAAGCAGAGCCTGGGGGCCGCACGAGCCCCCAGGAAGTGGACGGTCCCGGTCCCGCACCTACAGGTTCCAGAGATCTTCAAGCCCTCTTTCATAAAATACAAGGAAGGCCGGCTTCCTTCTAGACCAAGCGAAAGAAAGAAGAGTCATAATGATTAAATACAACAATTATTATGTATAATAATATAATAATGCGAACAAGCCTGAATGTCCCAAGGACTAATATAATTAATATTTAGTGCTTAGTGGTTGTCATATGATACATGTATCCCTTTGTGATAAACGGCTGCCCTCAGTGATAAATAGCTCCCTCATGTGATATAAAATCGGCTGCCTCATGTGATAAATAGCTCCCTCATGTGATAAATGGCTGCCTCATGTGATAAATAGACTCCTCATGTGATAAATGCTCCCTCATGTGATAAATGGCTGCCTCATGTAATAAATGGCTCCTTCATGTGATAAATGGCTCCCTCATATGATAAATGGCTCCTTCATGTGATAAATGGCTCCCTCATGTGATAAATGGCTCCCTCATGGATAAATGGCTCCCTCATGTGATAAATGGCTGCCTCATGTGATAAATGGCTCCCTCATGTGATAAACGGCTGCCTCATGTGATAAATGGCTCCTTCATGTGATAAATGGCTCCCTCATGTGATAAATGGCTCCTTCATGTGATAAATGGCTCCTCTCATGTGATAAATGGCTCCCTCATGTGAATAAATGGCTGCCTCTTGTGATAAATGGCTCCTTCATGTGATAAATGACTGCCTCACGTGCTAAAGGGCTCCCTCATGCAATACATGTATCCCCCTCGTGTGATAAATGGCTCCCTCAAGTAATTCACGAATCCCTCAAGTGATACATGGATATCTCATGACTATTTCAAATCTTCCCATGTATAATTAATTATATTTTATAAAAGCTAACAAAATATTTGGCTTAATTATGAGTATTTTATATGGAAAAAACTTTTTATCGTAACTTATGCAAATTCAGTGCTGCTAGTAAAGTAATTATAGCAGAAATGGATTAATACAAACACTTATATAGCAAATAGATCAATGGATTTGTAGAGCAATAAAAACTTTTGCAATAACTCTGATCGGACACAAGTGTTCTCTCCGTGAAGCGAATAAAACAACGTCCCTTATAAAAAAGCCATTCGCAAAATGTTCATATCTGGAATAATTAGGAAACACAGATGGAAGGTTCGAGTGTAGGAACAGACGGTGTATATTTGATCTCTCTCTCCTCTCTCTCTCTCTCTCTCTCT
>WNGS01000337.1:11757176-11768991 GCA_020271785.1 Procambarus virginalis | reverse complement strand
TATGTAAGATAGATGAACGTAGAGCCACGATCCAAATTTAGAGACAGTGGAGAGTCACAGGCAGGACATTACTGAAGAGTGAGGAGCCCAGATGTACATAGAGAAGTCAAGTTCACAGAGACAATTATGTAGACAGAGAGTACATCCAGAGGTACATGAGGATTCTGGAAAAATGTCGATAGTGGGCAGGAAAAGGGTACTATGACAAGGACGTAGCAACGGGCTAGTTTTGTATTTTCCCAAGAGAGGACGATGCAGTGTGAGAGGCAGTGAGTACAGCACTAAACAAGGCACACAAAATCTTTCGGAAAGTAGCCAAAGGAAGCGAGAGAAAATAAATGTCATTATAGAGGCAATGAGAGGTAGCATAAGGTAGCAGGAATGTAGGAGATAAGCAGCGGGAATGGAGGCAGACGGTACGCATCAGCATACACGAGACACCGTAGCTATAACGGTTTCAAACAACGGTAGTACGGACAGTAAGACGGGCAGTAGCATAACAGTAGGTCAAACTTAGTAACAGATGGCAACTACGATAGCCACGCACCAGCCGGTGCCAGTTGGCAAGTAATAGTAAGTATTGGATAACAGGATGCAGTCCCAGGAAAACTATGCATTCAGGACAATAGAAGCAGCTGCCTTAGCAGCAGCAGGAGCAGCAACGTCAGAAGCAGCAAACAGTAACAAACAGACTATGGCGTCCATCAACAGTATGTCAACAAAAACCGTAGGGTAATATTAGCAAATGTGTTTTCAAATTGTTGCATTCTATTCTTACCCAACTTTATTTATTTCATATCTCTTCCTTCCTCCTCCTTCCTCTTTCATCTGTTCCTTCTATTTTTCTCTCGTCCAAAATGTTCCACCTAGATCTAAGACGTGCATGTAATTTTTGTTCTGTTCCATATAATTGTGCCTGTACTCTGATCTAGTTATATTCCACGCTAGTGTACTCTCGTAAACCGTACAGTAATACAATCATTCCCTTTCTTTCTGCCTATTTCTTCCACCATTTCTTTCATATATTTTACCTACTTTCCGTACCTTTAACCGTTATAACTTCTTTCCGATCCCTAATTCAGTTCCTGTTTCAATGAACATCCTTCATCAGAAGTTTGTCCTTCCTGCTACGTTCCGATTTGCCCCTCCGTCCTTGAAGCTCTTTCTTGCTTACTATACAGGGAGTCTAGAAACGGCGAGTCTGCTACATTTCTCCGTTCTCACCTGGAGAGCAAGGGAGTTATACCTGGCCATTTCTGAACACACTTACATACACTGCATCACACCAAATACGCACACACGATCACACACAAGGCAAACACACAGACACATGGCAGACACACACACACCGACACAACAGCCACAGCAACCAAGCAGCCTAGATCTGCAAAAGGCATTCTTTGTAGACCGACTGAGAGTAGTGGGGAAATGGAATGAGCTACAAGGAGGCAGGAATTTGTGATCGGAACGCCAGTTTAAAATTAGCAAATGCACGCTTAGACAACATAGATCACGAAGCAGTAGCATTAGACACCGGACGGCTAGAAAACGGGGTGGTCCAAGCCAGGGGTACCTGATCCTGCAGAGTGGGAGAAATAGGTGAGTACATAACCAGAGCCATTACTTGCTGGGTCTTCTCCTCAATTTATACATACACAGAACGGCTGAGCCAGGCAGCTGTGACGGGTGATTTAATGCTCTGCATGGCCACAGCTGGGAATGGGAGAGGAGGAGAGAGGTGAGGGAGAGGGGGAGTGAGGAGAGTGAGGGAGTGAGCGAGACGCTGTGAGTGAGGGCAGAGGGGAGTGAGGGCAGTGAGGGAGAGAGTAAAGAGAAAGTGGATAGGGTTGCTTCTTGGTAAAAGGCTGGATATTTAAAAACAAAAATGTGTTGAGGTAAAGGGTTAAGAAGTGGGGGATGGGGGAAAAAACAGGAAGAAGCAGGAGGATAAAGGGGAGAAACCTAGTATAAAGAGGTGGGGGAGTTAGACATATAGGAAGAGCTAGGGGAAGAGAAATTGAAATTGGTTAGTTGTATACTATGTTGAAATTAAAGATAGGGCGAGAGATGGGGAAGGTGGTACTGGAGAGAGAGATTAGGAAATTAGGAGATAGTTATTAGGAAAGTGAGGATCGGGGGAGCTTAGGAATGAGGTGTAGTAGATTGGGAGACAGCTGTGAGAGTGAGAACTGCAGAAAGAGAGATATGAAGAAAACATTACAATTTGGAAAAGAAGGTACACTTGAAGGAGATGAAAGTCACAATATGAAAAATATGAAGATAGAAATTTATGGGGAAAATACCCTAAAGAAGATAATAGGTATTAAAGAGGCAATAAACCATTAAAAAAACAGGAAGGCAGATAGAATAGTAATACTCAAAGAAACGAAGAGTCCTGAAATGAGGCAATAAAACCATATTAAAAACAGGAAAGGAAGGTAAACCTTTCAATCAGAGAAAAGAGAAAAATGAGAATAAAATACAATGAAAAACTAATTTTGATGAGTAGTGATTATTAATTATTATATACTGTGGGGGAGTTGCAACGATGCAATGATGACAAGAACAACATACTGGGAACTTAACTTTGGACGCGAGAATAACCGGAATCTTCCTCTGAATACAGAGCACGTTAATCCTAGCAAGGACCGTCGTGAAGTGAAAGAAACGAGGCTAGTTCCATTACAGAGGCCGACCCAGCTGATTGGTCAATGGAATTTCGCTATCGAACCAAATGGTTGGCACTGTAGGAATCTCCCCCACCCCCCTGGCACTGCTCGTGGTCACTGTTCCCCGGCACCACAGATGGTCACTGTCATGTGGGTAAACTACTGATGGTGTTAATGTTATATGGCACTGCCATATGTAGGCTGCCACTGTTAGTCACTGTTCTCGTCAGTGTAAGCAGACACGTGTTATTCACTATCCTCGTCAGTGCAAGCTGCCACTGTTAGGAACTGTTTTGCTGTAACTCACTGTTACAGTGCCTAATCATTGTTTAAATTGTTGTTGTTCTACCAATAATCACTGAATTTTTGTCGACTGAAAGACTGTTACGTGCTAAATATCACTGTATAGCCGTCATTATTCTTGAACGCTTTACAGTAGCGCTGTTACAATAGCACCGTAAGTAACATCCGTGTTGTCACTGCAGGTTGGGGCAGTTAAATGGCACTGCTCACAGACCACTGGACGTGTCTTGTACCGTGGCTCTAGTTCTCTTGCGTGGCACTGATAGCTGGCACTCTTATAGCCTGATCTGTTCCACTGTCTCTGTTGATCTCTCTCCCTACCACTCCCTCTTCCTGTTGGCCCCTCTCCCTCCCTCATCTCTTCACTGTTGGCCTCTCTCCCTCACAATCTCCTCACTGTTGGCCCCTCTCCCTCCCACTCTCTTCTTTGCTAGCATTCTACTCTCTTATACTACTTTCTCTCCCTCTCTCTGATACCAATCATCCTCCCTCTCTGTCTTTCTTCTTCCCCTTTCTATCCCTATGTCTTAGTTACTCTCTCACTTTAGCACCCTCAACTTTGACCGTCTCACCTGAACCTATCTCCCTCACCCGTCTCATTTGCCATAATCTTTAGTTTTCCCTCCCCTATCTCACCCACTTTTGCCTGCCCCTCGTTTCCCTCAGAGCCTCCCCAACGGCCTAAAATGATTGGTCATCTGCGCTCTAATTTCCCCACTACATCCACCGTCACCCCATTTACATCCCTACTTGCCCACTTCTGTCACCCACTTACGTATCATCACTACCACTAATGTATCCCTCATATTCGCCTGTCTCGCCTGATACCCGCACGTGTGGGTACGTGTGGATATAACGCTAGCTGTTTCCTTCACTCTGTCCCTCCCCCCCACTCCACCTCTGGTCAAGGTGTGGAGTAGGTGTGGCTAAGACGTGTCCATCTCCATTGAGCCCCCCCTAGCCCCTCCAACCCTCCCCATAACCACCCTACACCACTCCCCATAACCCTCCCTCATTCCCATAATTCCCCCCCCCCCCCCTTCCCTTTTTGTGCAGTCTTCTCCGGAATGCCAAAAATGGAGAACGTGAAATGAGATTCCATTTGTTACTCTCCTCGGCCAGGACTGATGGACGAAGGGCGAAGGCTCCACCTTTGTTAAAACGCGGAGCGCATGCAGCTGATGGACTTAGTACTAGGGTAATGAAGGCTCTTAACCAGGGCGCCATAACAAGTAAAGAGGAAAGAGGCAGAGGGAGGGAGGAGGCTAGTGAGGAGGAAGAGGAAGAAAAAAGGGGGAGTAAAGAAGAAGAAACATTGTAAGGAGGAGGAATGAGGAGAGATACATGTTTTGAGAAATGTTCTTTGAAAATCTGTTGGAACAAACTAACAAAATTCAACAGGACCTTCATCGCACAAAAAGTAACAGAGACAGGTGTTGGGGCAGGTGGTGACCCTCAGGACAGTTGTGGGGCAGGTGTGAACCATCAGGACAGGTGTGGGGCAGGTGTGAACCTCAGGACAGGTGTGGGGCAGGTGTGAACCTCAGGACAGGAGTGGGGCCGGTGTGGACCTCAACAGGTGAACAAGAGATGGGAGAAGAGAAAGGAATGAGGCAGCACAGCAGGAAGAGCAGGAGGAACCAACAGCAGGAGGATGCAGTAGCAGGGGGCAGCAACAGCACAGTAGGAGCAGGTGTGCAGCAAACAGCAGGAGGAGCAGGAGGCACGCACAGCAGTAGTGGGAGCAGGAGGCAGCAAACAGCAGGAGGAGCAGGAAGGCATGCAACAGCAGGAGGCAGCAGGAGGCAGCAACAGCAGGAGGAGCAGAAGGCAGCAACAGCAGGAGGAGCAGAAAGGCAGCAACAGCAGGAGGAGCAAGAAGGCAGCCAACAGTGCAGGAGGGAGCAGAAGGCAGCAAACAGCAGGAGGAGCAGGAAGGCAGCAACAGCAGGAGGATGCAGTAACAAGGGGCAGCGCAAACAGCAGGAGGATACAGTAGCAGGAGGCAGTAACAGCAAGAGGTAGCAACAAAAGGAGGATACAGTAGCAGGAGGCAGCAACAGCAGGAGGAGCAGGAGAGGCAGCAACAGCAGGAGGCAGCAACAGCAGGAGGCAGCAACAGCAGGAGGATGCAGTAGCAAGGGGCAGCAACAGCAGGAGAAGCAGGAGGCAGCAACAGCAGGAGGCAGCAACAGCAGGAGGATGCAGTAGCAAGGGGCAGCAACAGCAGGAGAAGCAGGAGGCAGCAACAGCAGGAGGAGGGCCCGCGTCGCTCCGTGTCCCCGACGGTGTAGCCGGGACAAAATGGCAAGAGGTAATCCAGGTATTGAGGACTGCAAGACGGCGCGAGTTGATGAGTTCAGAGACGGGCGGGTTGACGCGGACGGCGAATGGAAAGTGTGTGAGAGGAGATTGAGAGAGGGCATGCATCAAGGCCGGGAGTTGAGGGTGATCAAGTGATTGGCGGAGAGATGGGGAGAGGTGGTATTATTGAGCGGTATTCAGGGTTTATTGAGCGGTGTGTGAGTACACGACCTCAGTCTACTAAGTACTCACGTCAGCCTGCACTCACCCTGCACGTAGTCTGCACTCGACGGGGGTCTTGCTGCCCCCCCTTGCTACCGTCCTCCCAAAAGGAGCAATAAATAGTTCGTATAGTATAATCAAGAGTAGCTTTATCTTATTATAAAAATAGTTCCTTGTATTACGTTTTGAAAACCAATTGAAACATAGGTTAGGTTTTTGTTTTCTCTTGATAATTTTCTGTGACCTGTTTGAATTTAGTGCGTGAAGCATTCTGAGACGCGTGCCACTAATATTGCAAGAGAATAAAGCACTTAGTGAAAATGTCGAACGCCATTAGTTGCAAGGCACTGTACAGTGAAATATAACAAGGGACAGAATTTTGTTCTCTATGATCTGAGGACGAATGAGGATATTTTCGCCGTGAAATCATTGCAGTCTAAGTTGTTTACACTTTGGGTGTGTTGCACTCTGGGTTCACTTCACTATGGGCTTCATTTATTTGAATTCGTTCCACTCTTGGATTCATTTGAATTTAGTCTTTTAAACTTAAGTGCGCTTTAGCCAGGGTCCTAAATCCCAGGTTTGTTACATTAGGGATCTTCCTATAATGAGTTTATTTCGGCTAGTGATAGCTTCACTTTGATACGCCTCACCCTGGGATCGTTTCACGCTGTGTTTGCTTCACGCTGGGTTCGTTCTCCTCAACAGAAGCCCGAGTCGTCATAAAGGCAGCACGCGAAAACACATCCACTGGAGCAGCTAAAGCCTCAGAAATCCTCTCAGTTGCTTCGTATTCATCCCAAGGAGTCATAAACCCGTTTCTGAAGCCGTGTTGTTTTACGGTGCGCCGATGAGAAACAGTGAGAGAGCGAGAGAAAAGTCGAGCAACAAAGAGAGAGAGAGAGAGAGAGACCGAGCAAGGGACCGAGAATATTACCCGCCTGCTGCTCTGAACAGTTCGAAACCGCTTCGCTCGACATGGTCTCGTTGATGGACTCTCTTAAGGCGTCAAATGTAGCGTGATCTCCCGCTTATGACTACGCTGTTATCTCGGGAGGGAAATGGGATAAGATGACGGAAATAACACACATTTAACCGAGTGAAAATTTACACTCGTGCTCTGAGTGTTGCAGATGAGCTTACAGAGCTCATGTGTAAGTGAAACGACCATGACGCAATGAAAAAACAAATATATAAAAAGAGACGCACTCACACAAGAGAGAGAAGAGAGACGCCAAACCTGTCTCCTGAAGCCCACATCAAAAGAATAACATCGGCGGCGTATGCGAGGCTGGCTAACATCAGAACTGCCTTCAGGAACCTGTGTAAGGAATCATTCAGAACCTTGTATACCACATATGTAAGACCAATCCTGAAGTATGCGGCCCCAGCATGGAGCCCGTACCTTGTCAAGCACAAGACGAAGCTGGAATAAGTTCAGAGGTATGCCATTAGGCTAGTCCCAGAAATAAGAGGTATGAATTACAAGGAAAGCTGTGTGAAATGCACCTCAGGACACTGGAAGACAGAAGAGTAAGGGAAGACTTGATCACTACCTACAAAATTCTCACAGGAATTGACAGGGTAGATAAGGATAAATTATTTAACGCGGGTGGTACGCGAACAAGGGGACACAGGTGGAGACTGAGTACCCAAATGTGCCACAGGGACATTAGAAAGAACTTTTTCAGTGACATAGTTAGTAAATGGAATGCATTAGGCAGTTATTATTATTAACATCTTTATTGACAAAATTAATTACAATTTTGCCTAATCTGAGGATTTCAATTAAGTCCTATTAAAGTGAGGATAATGCTGGTATTCACTTTCATGCAGGACAGAGGGTCATACACAAGACAATAGGTCTAAACTGGCACATATATATATCATGGTTACAATCAATGTTTTAATGTATGAATATGTGAAAACAACTTTCTATTGTGCACTGCCACACAGGGTCAGAGATGGGTTCATAAGTGATGCAGCTTGAAAGTAATTTAAATAAAATTGTTCTTCATTCTTTAAAATGGACAAGCAAATTTTGGATAAATTGTTAGAATGTCGTCCAGAACACCTGAGTCAATGAAATAGTTACACAGTTGGTGGTACAAGAGGCCAGCAGGTCTAAAATCTTTTACAGTTTCACATTCAACAATATAGTGTTCTAGTGAATGCATTAGAGATTTATCACAGAGTTTACTATCTGAATATTCTGGTAGTGGCTCAGCTTCACTAACCTGCCAGATGTGTCTATAGCCAAGGCGAATTCTCGCAATGACTACATCACATTGCCTGGTCCGGTTACTATGCTGACCATACAAATACCAATTATTACAAAACTTGTCATAGCTTTTAATACTGCAGCTTTCAGGTCTCTGGGCATTTCTTAGTTTGCAGTGATGTGGTGGAGGCAGACTCCATACACAGTTTCAAATGTTAATATGACAGCCTAGTAGGCTCAGGAATCTGTACATCAGGCAAGAGATGAGCTCTGGCTCTTTTGGCCCGCCTTTCAACTGTCAATTAATCAATTTTTTTCACACCCACACCCACGCACACACACACACACACAAACACACACCCACACACACACACACACACACAGACACACACACACACACACACACACACACACACACACACACACACACACACAGTCATATAAGAAGGAAAATGTCGGTGAACGACCAAGTGACAAGGCTAAGGAAGGCAGAGGGGGCATATACTGAAAATGACAAGGAAATCTGTGAGGCACTGAATGCCAGTTTCCATGGAGTGTTCACTACCGAGCCCGAGCAGCTCCCATTGTTGGAAGGGGTTACCCTAGATGAAAGACTATCAGATATAGAGGTGACAGCAGAAGAGGTAATGAAACAGTTGACAACTCTAGATGCATCTAAAGCAGTAGGACCAGACAAAGTATCACCGTGGATACTAAAAGAAGCGGCGCAGGCCCTCAGCGTGCCTCTGGCGATGATCTTTAATGAGTCACTTATGTCGGGAGATTTGCCCAGTTGCTGGAAGAAGGCAAATGTCGTGCCGATCTTCAAGAAAGGCGATAGGGAGGAGGCACTTAACTATAGACCTGTATCACTGACAAGCATCCCCTGTAAAATACTGGAAAGAATAATTAGGCTACGACTGGTTGCGCACCTGGAGAACGTTAGGTTTGTGAACAAACATCAACATGGGTTCTGGACAGTGAAATCGTGCCTAACAAACCTTCTGGAATTCTATGATAAAATAACGAGGATAAGACAGGACAGAGATGGTTGGGCAGACTGCATATTTCTGGACTGCCAAAAAGCCTTTGATACAGTACCGCACATGAGACTGCTGTTCAAACTCGAGAGGCAGGCGGGGGTAGGGGGAAAGGTCCTAGCATGGATAAGGAACTACCTAACAGGAAGGAGCCAAAGAGTTACGGTAAGGGGCGAGAAGTCGGACTGGCGAACAGTAACAAGTGGAGTACCACAAGGATCGGTACTGGGACCAATTCTATTTCTTGTATATGTGTAACGATAGGTTTACGGTGTAGTAGTCCTACATGTCGATGTTGCCGGATGACGCAAAGTTGATGAGGAAGAGTTGTGACAGATGAGGATTGCAGGATCCATCAAGAGACCTGAACAGGTTGCAGAGATGGATCAGAGAAATGGCTATTGGATTTCAACACGAGCAAATGTAAAGTTATGGAAATGGGACAGGAATAGGAGACCAAGGGTCAGTACACATGAAGGGGAACGTGCTACTGTGACGACGCGCGAGAGAGACCTGGTGTGGACGTAACACCTAATCTATGCCTTGAGGCACATATAAATAGGATAACGACAGGAGCGTACTCGACACTGGCAAAAGGTAGAACAGTCATTCAGAAACCTAAGCAAGGAGTGCATTTTAGGGCGCTTTATACTGCCTACGTGAGGCCAGTCCTGTAGAGTATGCCGTCCTCATCATGGAGTCCCCATCTGAAGAAGCTATAATGGAAACTGGAAAAGGTTTCAGAGGTTTTGCAACGAGACTCGTCCCTGAGCTACGGAGGGATGGGGTATGAGGAGCGCCTGAGGGAACTGTGCCTTTACGACACTAAAAGAAGAAGGTGAGAGAGGGGAACATGATAGGAACGTATAAATACTCAGAGGGATTGACAGAGTGGACCATAGCGAAATGTTCACATCGGATAGTAACAGAACGAGGGGACATGGATGGAAGTTGGAAACTCAGATGAGTCACAGGATCTGTTAGGAAGTTTTGCTTTATAGCGTGAGAGTAGTGGGAAAATGGAATGCACTCAAGGAAACGGTTGTGGAAGCAAATACTATTCATAATATTTAAAACCAGGTATGATAGGGAAATGGGGACGGAGTCATTGCCTGTACAAACTGATGCTCGAAAGGCTGGGATCCAAGAGTCAATGGCTCGATCCTGCTAGCACACATATAGGTGAGTACATATAGGTGAGGTACAACACACACACACACACACACACACACACGCACACACACACACACACACACACACACACATATAACTGGACAAGAAGAAGTCTTTTGCAGTGGGTTCACCCTGGGGATCTTCAACAGGCCGATTATCTGTGTTCCCTCCACTGCGTCTCTACTCCTGACAGGGTATTCTGGCACACCCTTTCACTTGGTCTTCCTGTTGTCCTCAAGAGTGTTCTCCCTTCTCCCTGCGGGAACCACTTTTGGGTCCGCGGGTGAAGATGCTCCCAAGTGGTTCTAGAGTGTCCTTTAGTACCTATAGTGTCCTATAGTGTCCTATAGTGTCTTATAGTGTCCTATAATGATCTATAGTGTCCTATAGTGTGTTTCACACTAGCTGACATGGGAGTACCATTACCAGTGACGTGGGGGGATCATTAACACTGCAATAGGAACAAAAATATAGTATAAACTCAAAATGCGTGTTTTGGTTGATAGTAAAACAATGCAGAATATGAGACCGAAGTTTATTACAAAAGCTTCAATCCAGGCTTCTGAGGGCGGGGAAGTTCTTCAAGCCAAGGTCTGTGTGTGAGGGAGGGAAGTTCAGGACTGGTGATGCCTCCGACACATCTCGACAGCCTCCTGCCCTTCCTCCACTCTGTACAACAAATTTATTCATTGCAAGTGCTAGCTAGCGATGTACCAAGTGACTTAAAACATCACGGGATCTCCTGGTACGAATTGCAAAAGCTGTGAGATTAGCGTTGAAACCCATACGAACAACCCTGGAGATGATCAGGCAACACTCGCTTCAGGTAACACCCGCTAAGGTAACACACCTGCTCAGGGCAACACTCGCTCAGGTAACACCCGCCCAGGCAACACTCCGCTCAGGCAACAACACCCGCTCAGGTAACACTCGCTCAGGTAACACCCGTCCCAGGCAACACTCGCTCAGGCAACACACCCGCTCAGGTAACACCCGCTCAAGCAACACCCGCACAGGTAGCACTCGCTTAAGCAACACCCTCCCAGGTAGTACTCGCTTAGCAACGCTCGCTCTGGCAGCACCCGGTCAGGCAACACTCGCCCAGGTAACACGCCCCAGTAGTAACACCCGCCTCAGGTAACACCCCTCAGGGCAACACCCCCCCAGGCAACAACCCACCCTAGGTAACACTCGCTCATGGCAACACTCCAGGCGGGTGCTGGAGTAACCGAGTTTACCAACTCGCGGGTTCTGGTAACGTAGGTAAAACCTGGAAACGTAAATGTGTCGCTAATACTGTAAGGGAGGTGTTTGTATCCTATAGTGTCTTATAGTGTCTTATAGTGTCTTATAGTGTCCTATAGTGCCTTATAGTGTACCTATAGTGCCTTATAGTGTCCTATAGTGTCTTATAGTGTTCTATAGTGTCTTATAGTGTCCTATAGTGCCTTATAGTGTCCTATAGTGTCTTATAGTGTCCTATAGTGTCTCTATAGTTTCTATAGTGTCTTGTAGTGTCCTATAGTGTCTTGTAGAGTCCTATATGTAAAGGTTAACATCTCACACTGACTAGCAGTTAGTCACTGTTTAACCTCACAGTGTGTGTATCCTGTGAGTATCCTGTGAGTATCCTGTGAGTATCCTGTTGAGTAGTACCTGGTGTGAATGGTAAAGCTATGGCCTACTGATTACAGGTCTCTCATCAAGTCTCTGAGACAACAAAATGTCTGTATATATGCTGCAATATTCAATTCCCTAAAATCGCTATACATACGGACTATACACGAATGTATTCAAGAATAAATCCACCGTGAGATTTATACATATATACAAATGCAATTTATTAATATCGTAAAATGTTTACATATTCACTCACTCTAGAT
>WNGS01000337.1:11714208-11729853 GCA_020271785.1 Procambarus virginalis | reverse complement strand
AATATTTAAATACTTAATTTGTGTGTTCAATGTTAATACTGTGATTCATCCCATTAATTCGGTACATTATTTTTAACGAGTGTTGTCATTGTAATGTTAGTTATATACAATGATCATGGTAGCACCACCAAAGTTAGACTATCATCCTATTATGTCGTTGTAACTTCTTTAATTCAGTATAACTAAGAGGTCGTATCCTGAATTGGCCGTAAATGGCATATATTGTTTTATTATAGAGCGTAAGGGAAGGAGTAAGATTATTAATGACAACCGGACCCTAGCACTGAACGACTGCTCCTACACGGACTCGGATGTTTTGTGTGTAATATCCAAGTCTGAAAGGTTGAGATGAATGTCGTGATTGCATACGCGCCGTGTGATGCCAAGCGGAGGTGAGGGAAAATATTTGAAGGAATAACTTTGAGAATGATATGCCGCCTGAGGATGATATGTTCTATAGTGACATATAGAATCATTTTTATCGATGATTTGAATGGTAAAGTGGGAATGTGTCTTGGGAATGATATGATGGTGTACAGTGGGTGTCGGAAGTTAATTTTAATGACTGCAGATATAAAATATCCAATTAAAAATATATCTTGCATTACCAATACATGTTTTAAACATTAGAGAATAAAAAGACCCATGTGAGGCATGGTATTGTGTTATCGTAAGTGTGGAGATGATCGCTATGTAGATGTTGTTGTCTTGTTACTGGTGAAGATTATCTTTGGCTAGAGGTTGTGATCTTGCTGTTGAAGCCTTAATGCCAGAAGAATGTATAAGGAGATAATTACTGCTTGAAATAATACGAGTTTTCATAACATTTGTTCAAGTGTTTTAGAGGCTTGTGATAGAACCAACTGATGGAGGGAGGTAATGAGGGAGACAGTAAAAGCTGAAATGAGGCAAGGGATGCAGGACCATAGAGGGAGTGAAGGAGTAGGATTCAAGCTCTTGATCACATGTAATGAGGCAGTTTAAGCAACAGGTGAGAGTTGACCACCTTGTGTAAATGATTAATCAAGCAATCCCACTTGCTGGTCTGAGTGTGACAGTCAGACCAGCCACCAGTAAAGGCTGCGGTTGTGCTCTACCGTCAATTACTGTATATTTGAATTAGAATATTGTAAAAATGATACCTGAGTTTACCTGAGGACAACCATTTCTGGTGGCCTTGATGAAAACGGGATTTTAAAACTAATATTGCTTTATGCTATGATAAATTAATTACATATTTTAATTAGAAACTTGATATTAAGTATACCCATGTAAGGGAAATATTATTACAGGTGTGTTCCGTGACAGTTGTTTCTTCCAGACGCGTTGGCTAACACCTCAGCAACTACAAACAGTTAGATAAAACAATAACATTGACAGCTCTTAAATACAAGATGTTACCTGGTTATGTGGATGATTATTTGATAAAGGGAATGTTAACCGAATTCAGACACTCTTAATAACAGCAGCAGCTGTGATGATCCCACCTGAGCCGCCTTGGGGCTTATTGTCCCAGCTTGTGTAGGCCTGTCATCTCTGAGCTTGTTACTTGTTGCCTGTGTAGGCCTGTCATTTCTGAGCCTGTCACTTGTTGCCTGTGTAGGCCTGTCATTTCTGAGCCTGTCACTTGTTGCCTGTGTAGGCCTGGAGCTCAACTTGGGGGGTTGAGCCAGAGCTCAACCCCCCAAGCACAACTAGATGAATACAAGTAGGTGAGTACACACAGGGGGGGTGCCTGTAGCTGAGTGGACAGCGCTTGGAACTCGTAATCCTAGAGTCCGGGTTCGATCCCCGGCGATGGCAGAGTCTCTTTCACCCTTATGCCCCTGTTAACTAGCAGTAAATACGTACCTTGGAGTTAGACAGCTGTTACGGAGCTGCTTCCTGTGTGTGTGTGTGTGTGTGTGTGTGTGTGTGTGTGTGTGTGTGTGTGTGGTGTGTGTGTGTGTGTGTGTGTGTGTGTGTGTGTTTGGCAAAATAAATAAAATAAATGATTGTTGATTGACAGTTGAGAGGCGAACCGAAAGAGCAAAGCTGAACCCCCTCAAGCACAACTAGGTGCATACAACTAGGTGACTACAACCCCCCCCCCCCGCAGGCTGGGACTCTACCGTAAATATTCAGAGTTTGGGCGAGTTTGTGGCATTATTTATATTTGTTTTGAAGTTGTGGTAAACAGGACGCTAAATATTGAATAGCTGGAGAGGGAAGATGGATGTATATTGGTTTGTCTTGTGTTAGGAGTACGAGACGCAGAGAGGGAGAGTGCGTAGGAGGGAGGATGAAGGGAGGGTTGTGGGAGGGAGGGAGAGAAGTGAGATTAGGCTTTGTGGGGCGGGGGGGGGGGAGGAGGCAGGTGTGAGAGAGAGAGAAGTTATGGAAAGTCGTTAAGAGTATGGAGAGTGGCACTGTGATGGCACCGCCCACCATATGTGGCACTCTGGTGAGCTGGCAACACCGCCCATCATATGTCACACTGACGAGCTGGCAACACCGCCCATAGCATCGATTTATTGAGTATGATTTACTCATACAAATCATCGTAGTATTGAGTATCATGCTACTCAATAAAAATTGACGAATAATGTAGATTATTTTAACCAAATTATGCGCCAGGATTCTAATTACTTCAGCGGGATAATTGACTTAATACAGAGATCAAAATATTTTATCATTTTCATGATAATTAATTTTGTTTTGATATAGAAGTTTAAGAGAATATTTAATAGCACGGAGAAATGTCGAACATTTTTCTGGCTATGAGGACGGAGACCCGCCAGTCTCTCCCGAGACCCGCCAGTCTCTCCCGAGACCCGCCAGTCTCTCCCGAGACCTGTCAGTCTCTCCCGAGACCTGCCAGTCTCTCTCGAGACCTGTCAGTCTCTCCCGAGACCTGCCAGTCTCTCCCGAGACCTGCCAGTCTCTCCCGAGACCTGACAGTCTCTCCCGAGACCTGACAGTCTCTCCCGAGACCCGCCAGTCTCTCCCGAGACCTGACAGTCTCTCCCGAGACCCGCCAGTCTCTCCCGAGACCTGACAGTCTCTCCCGAGACCTGACAGTCTCTCCCGAGACCCGCCAGTCTCTCCCGAGACCTGTCAGTCTCTCCCGAGACCTGCCAGTCTCTCTCGAGACCTGTCAGTCTCTCCCGAGACCTGCCAGTCTCTCCCGAGACCTGCCAGTCTCTCCCGAGACCCGCCAGTCTCTCCCGAGACCTGCCAGTCTCTCTCGAGACCTGCCAGTCTCTCCCGAGACCTGACAGTCTCTCCCGAGACCTGCCAGTCTCTCCCGAGATCTGCCAGTCTCTCCCGAGACCTGCCAGTCTCTCCCGAGACCTGACAGTCTCTCCCGAGACCTGACAGTCTCTCCCGAGACCTGACAGTCTCTCCGAGACCTGACAGTCTCTCCCGAGACCTGACAGTCTCTCCCGAGACCTGACAGTCTCTCCCGAGACCTGACAGTCTCTCCCGAGACCTGCCAGTCTCTCCCGAGACCTGACAGTCTCTCCCGAGACCTGACAGTCTCTCCCGAGACCTGACAGTCTCTCCCGAGACCTGACAGTCTCTCCCGAGACCTGCCAGTCCCTCCCGAGACCTGACAGTCTCTCCCGAGACCTGCCAGTCTCTCCCGAGACCTGACAGTCTCTCCCGAGACCTGACAGTCTCTCCCGAGACCTGCCAGTCTCTCCCGAGACCTGCCAGTCTCTCCCGAGACCCGCCAGTCTCTCCCGAGACCTGCCAGTCTCTCCCGAGACCCGCCAGTCTCTCCCGAGACCTGCCAGTCTCTCCCGAGACCTGCCAGTCTCTCCCGAGACCTGTCAGTCTCTCCCGAGACCTGCCAGTCTCTCCCGAGACCTGTCAGTCTCTCCCGAGACCTGCCAGTCTCTCCCGAGACCTGACAGTCTCCCCCGAGACCCGCCAGTCTCTCCCGAGACCTGCCAGTCTCTCCCGAGACCCGCCAGTCTCTCCCGAGACCTAACAGTCTCTCCCGGGGTCAAAGTTCTATCGATACCACTAAGTAAGAAATGTTGGAATTGGTAGCGTGAACGGTGTAGTAGTGGGCATACTGTGTACGGTGTAGTAGTGGGCATACTGTGAACGGTGTAGTAGTAGGCATACTGTGAACGGTGTAGTAGTGGGCATACTGTGAACGGTGTAGTAGTAGGCATACTGTGAACGGTGTAGTAGTGGGCATACTGTGAACGGTGTAGTAGTAGTGGGCATACTGTGAACGGTGTAGTAGTAGGCATACTGTGAACGGTGTAGTAGTAGGCATACTGTGAACGGTGTAGTAGTGGGCATACTGTGAACGGTGTAGTAGTAGTAGGCATACTGTGAACGGTGTAGTAGTAGGCATACTGTGAACGGTGTAGTAGTAGGCATACTGTGAACGGTGTAGTAGTAGGCATACTGTGAACGGTGTAGTAGTAGGCATACTGTGAACGGTGTACACAGTCATTAATGCTAGGATACACACAGTCAGTGATTCTAAAAACGTTGTGAAGAAAATAATGTCTAAAATAATAATCTGTGATAAGTGTGTTGTGAAAGCTGTGGTCCTCCACCAGAGCTCCACAAGACAAGGAAGCAATTCTCAGAGAATCCAATTAACTTCCCAAACTCAAGTTAATGAGCAGAATGTTCTTTAAGATGAAAATTACATAATTCGTCCTGAATCTTCCAGGGGATAACTTCGATACAAGTTACAGCAATCTTAGGTATAATGTTCTTTTGGACCCGGTCCTGGTCACATGAAGGAGGTGTGAATGCAATTATCTGCCGTTGAAGATTATATTTGCGAATCGATAGCCTATGATTTAATTAACCAGGAAGTTCCAAGCCTTCGAGGTAACCGACCCAATTCAGTACTCTGGAGTCCCAACTCCTCGAGGTAACCGACGCAATTCAGTACTCTGGAAGAGAGTACAAAATACTAGCTACTAAGATACTGGATATTTGCTAGTGAATTTCCATTTACTCCTTCTGTCTCTCTCTAAAGCAAACATGGAGCGAAACAGAGGAAGAAGAAAAAATGGATAAAGAGTGTGAGGAACATAATGGAGAGCCTTCGCAGGGTTCCAGACGTACCAAATGTGTCCACTAGAACATTAATATCCAAAAAACATCATAGTAAATGCTTAGGAAAAACAAGGTATTTCAGAATAACATTCACTACTGCCTTGAATATTGACTAAAGTTAACCCGGAAAGAAATAGAAATAGTGTTGAAGTTGATATAGTTTATTTTACTGCCCTAAGAGACTCTTCCCTCAAACCCAGCTGAGCTAACTAAGCCTCGGTATATATTGTCTCCAGGCCTAGTGGACGTGTCTCATGATACTGTACACTACTGTACAGGACAACACAAAGGAAGTTACGAAACTTGTCAATCGTGTTTTTGCTCTTTTATGTTGAGGCTTCTAGTTATCACGGTCTCTTTTATGTGGAGGCTTCCAGTTATCACGCTCTCTTTTATGTTGAGGCTTCTAGTTATTACGGTCTCTTTTATGTTGAGGCTTCCATTTATCACGGTCTCTTTTATGTGGAGGCTTCCAGTTATCATGCTCTCTTTTATGTTGAGGCTTCCAGTCTGATTCATTTTGAGACTAGTCAGCGTATCTCATATGTGCCACATTATTTTGTAATGGCTTTGAATGTTTGTATAATTGGTAGTCCAAGAGACTGCCTTGAACACTACAAATAAGTGCATTTTACAAATAATAGAAAATTTGCTCACTGAGAAGTGCTTCAAGAACTTGTCAGTGAGCAAATTTGGCGCTGAATGGTCCCCAGGCATATATACAGCCGAAAACTCTCACCCCTAGAAGTGACTCGAACCCATACTGCCAGGAGCACTATGCAACTGGTGTACAGGACAGTTTAACTACTCGACTATCACGACCGGACCAAAGATGATGGTAGCCGAGGCCATTTCCGACCATCATCGTGATGGTCGAGTGGTTAAAGTGTCCACGACCATCCTACGTCCGTCCCATACCCTAAGTCAGTTACCCTGCAAATTTGGTGAGGCTAACCCCTAGCGTCTGACCTCCAACTTTTGGACAAACAGGCAGATATTTACACTTATAGTATAGATATATATTTAGAAATTAATTAATTTACTAACGAAGCTTTCTGGAAAAACTAATATTATGACTAAACGTAATAACAAAGCATTAAATTCACCATGACAACGCAAGAGTGGGGAGATGCTTGATCTTAAATGCCAGTAGTGACCTTTGACGCAGACTCACCTGTGACGCAGTATTCAGAAGTGACGCAGCCGTCACCTGTGACGCAGTATGCAGGAGTGACGCAGCCGTCACCTGTGACGCAGTATGCAGGAGTGACGCAACCGTCACCTGTGACGCAGTACACAAGAGTGACGTAACCGTCATCTGTGACGCAGTATACAAGAGTGACGCAACCGTCACCTGTGACATAGTATACAAGAGTGACGTAACCGTCATCTGTGACGCAGTATACAAGAGTGACGCAACCGTCACCTGTGACGTAGTATACAAGAGTGACGTAACCGTCATCTGTGACGCAGTATGCAAGAGTGACGCAACCGTCACCTGTGACGCAGTACACAGAGTACGAATAATCTAAATATATATTTCTTCCTTTTTGAAAAAAAAAAATAGAAATAAAAGTTGCTCAAAGCCAAAAAGGAAAAGTTTTGGCGTGAGAATTAACTTATAAAAATAACCCCAACCACATTAAGTATCTTACGTGTCGAGTTATTAAACAAAAAATTCCCAAAATGACTCCCTACACAGGCTCCTAAAACAGGGTCATGACAAGTAGTCTTATCTTGAAGATAATGAACCAAATGATGGTGGNATATATATATATATATATATATATATATATATATATGTCGTACCTAGTAGCCAGAACTCACTTTTTGGCCTACTATGCAAGGCCCGATTTGCCTAATAAGCCAAGTTTTCCTGAATTAATATATTTTCTCTAATTTTTTTCTTATGAAATAATAAAGCTACCCATTTCATTATGTATGAGGTCAATTTTTTTTATTGGAGTTAAAATTAATGTAGATATATGACCGAACCTAACCAACCCTACCTAACCTATCTTTATAGGTTAGGTTAGGTTAGGTAGCCAAAAAACTTAGGTTAGGTTAGGTAGGCTAGGTAGTCGAAAAACAATCAATTCATGAAAACTTGGCCTATTAGGCAAATCGGGCCTTGCATAGTAGGCTGAGAAGTGCGTTCTGGCTACTAGGTACGACATATATATATATATATATATATATATATATATGTGGAAGTTGGTAAGAATTACATTTCACCTTTGTAAACGCACATTCATGACATTATTAACTAGAGTAATTACACATATTAATCCTGCCATTTTAACATCAAACTACAACTATACAACAGTTACTGAAATCAAACATTCAACATGGCAGAGGTTCTTGAGGCTCATATGGTGATTTCTAGACACAAACATCACAACTGATGTTGATACCTCGAGTCTTTAACAATATCAAATATCTGACACAAAAGTCAGCATATTTCCACAGTGGGCAGCTCAGGTTGCCAGGTGTGTGGTGGTCAAGGCTCTACACCAGGTAACTTAGCAAGGTCACCAGGTGTGTGCTGGTCAAGGCTCTACTCCAGGTAACTTAGCAAGGTCACCAGGTGTGTGTTGGTCAAAGCCCTACACCAGGTAACTTAGCACGGTCACCAGGTGTGTGTTGGTCAAGGCCCTACACCAGGTAACTTAGCAAGGTCACCAGGTGTGTGTTGGTCAAGGCTCTACACCAGGTAACTTAGCAAGGTCACCAGGTGTGTGTTGGTCAAGGCTCTACACCAGGTAACTTAGCAAGGTCACCAGGTGTGTGCTGGTCAAGGCAAGCGGCCCTCGACACTAGGTATAACTTTGCCTGTTATCTTAGATCCCGCCATGGTCACACACTCATTGATAATTCTTAAGTGTGATTATTTGTCAATATGTAGTCTGGTGATTAAAAGATGTATTGGCGAAAAAAAAACGTAGTTTATGTTTTCTGTAGACAAACAGAACATCTAAATGTCTACAGAAAACCTACGATTAATTTATTTTATGTTTATTATTTTTCAGGGCATAGATTCAATGTGAAAAAATAATTTTTTTCTTCAATGTATCTAAGAGCTCTTTTGAGCGCTTATCTAAGAGCTGAATTGGGTATATAAATATTGTATAATACATTTTCTTCCTTCACTATCACTCTGCACACTATCCAACTTCTGCAGTCCCTCCAACGCCTTTACTCTCCGTTCACCGCCACTATCCCACACCATTACACTCTCCCTATTCCACTGCCTCGAATATCGTCATTGCTTACTATCATCTTTAAATTCCTGGTGGCATATGTTCCCATTAAACTCGACTCTGGCCATCAGCAGCCAAGTGCGACTTCACTAGACATGCACTTTGCTTCTAACAGACATTGCTTCTCAAAAAGTCGTTCTTTTTTCTCTTTGTTGATTGAAGTTAATCCTTTATGTATCTTTGGCTGTGGTACACACACACACACACAATCTTTACTAATGCTGTAGCATATTTCCGTTTCCTCCTGTGATAAACTTCATTCAACAAGCCGGGAAGATCTAAGGCAGATGTGTACGTTTCAAGCACGGGCTGGCATGCACACTTTTGGGGTTTGTGATATTTTCAGTAGCATTTTTATTTGAGTCCTCTGTCCTTTGTCTTCTGTACTTCCTCCACTCCCTCCTGCTTTTCATTTTTGCTTCCTGACATTGTCTATTAAACCATGGGTTACTATATTCCCTCCTACTTTTTACCTTTACTGTTGGTATAAATCTCTCTTCGGCCTCCTGGCATTTCTATATGACTAGGTTCATCATATCTTGGATTGTTTTCCTCTAATTTCTTCCTCCCACTGCACTTCACCCAGATAGTCCCTTATCCTCCTATTGTCCCCTTTCCTGTAGTCATCTCTCATTTCCCAGACCTCTTGTCCCATAGTCACAAGTTTGAGTTCCATCATGTAGTCAAAGACTAGGACACAAATGGTCACTGGATCCTAGTGGTATTTCATGTTCCAAATTCTCAATGGTTGGTGTTCTGGGTGAAAATCAGGTCTAATAGGCTCTGTGTATCTCCTCTTTTCCTTGTGTCTTCCTTCACATTTTGTGTTAGGAAATTCCTGTCTATAACGTATACTAACTTTGCTCCCCACGTTTCGTCCCCTCCATGGGGATTACTTGATTCCCAATTTTCTCTCCATGATTTAGGTCCCCCCATGATCAGCAGCTTCGCTCTCATTCTGTGGGCTAGTGTTGCTGACTTCTGCAGTTCATCTATGTATGCCTTGTTGTTGTCATCATACTCCTGCCTCGGTCTTCTGCTGTTTGGTGGGGGAATGTAGATTACTAAGATCACAATCTTCCTCTCATCTGTTGTCAGAGTTCCGTGTATTGAGCTTGTTCTCTCATTGGTAACCCGATTTTCTAGGTCTTCAAAATTCCATTCCGCTTTATTAGGAGTGCCACTCCCCCTCCCTGTCTCTGTGTTGGTTCTTTTGTTACCACCTGGTACCCCCTCTGGAAGATTGCATCCGAGGTCATGCCATTTATTTTAGTTTCCACTATTGCCACTATGTCAGGATCTGCCTCACTAACTCTTTCTTTTATCTTTTCTGCTTTATTAGATACCCCATCAGCATTGGTGTACCGAACCTTGAGACTTGTTGGAAACTCTGGCACCAGAATTCACCCTTTCTCTGGAGGTCTGAATGGTGTCTGGGAGACGAATGGGGTCTGGGGGGTGCCTGGGGGCGAATGGGGTCTTGACATATAGGGGGATAGGAAGGGCATACTGGGTCTGAAAATTAGGGAGGTCTGAGAGGCATAGGGGGGGGGGGGAGTTGAGAGGTAGCGTGAGACTCAGAGTCAGATAGAGGTTGAGAGGTTGGGCGGAGAAGGATAGTGGGGGGGGGGGAAGAGGGGAGAATGGAACATGGGTGGTGAGAGTGGAAGAGAGGTTGTATTAGTCAGGGGAGACTCAGAGGTAGGTGTGGGCACTGGAGGAAGAAGTGAGAGGGCCGCCAGGTAAGGGGGATCATATGGGAGATGGGGGTGCAGAGGAGGGGTGAGGGTTGGGCAGGTTTTGGGGGTTGAGGGGGTTCAATGGAAGGTGGAATGGAGCAGATGGAAATGAATGCAATGGGGTCAGAAGGGGCAGGGGAGTTCGGGGAAGTTAGGGGGAGGGGTGAGAGGGTTGGATCGGGGAGGGTAAGGCTTGGCCTAATAGGGTCATTGAAGGATGTGGTGTAGCGGGTTGAACTGGGTGCAAATGCAGAGGAAGTGGCAAGGGAATTGTTGGGGATAGAAGCAGGGGCGAGGGATGGGAGGGCTGATTTGGGGAGGGTGTGACTTGGGAAGGAGTTGTGGGGTTGGTAGGGTCACTGTGGCATACAGGTCGGCTCGCCCTGTGAGCTATCTGTTCATATTTTGACATATATCTATCAATAAACATGTTGTAATAGTCTCCGCTACCTCTGAGCAAATGTTTGTGTTTCATTATGTAATCCACAGCTGCCTCTTCATTAGAAAACTGTACCAGGACAGGTCGATTCTTGTTACAGTTGTAAGGTCCAATCAGGCGGCAGAGTTCCACCTCATTTCCTTCCATCTCGGCACTAATACATCTCAAAATCTCACGTAATTAAAAATTTTCCAATTCTATTCTTTCATGCCTCGACGATGCCCTAGATCTGAGTAATCCATGGAGAATAAATGACCGCCTTCTCAGTGATGTACTCTGATGGTGGTCGCCCCACCCCTGGATACCCCCCGTCCCTCCCACACTCGCTACTCCATCCCCACTAGTCCCCTCTCCCCTAGCCATGCTACACTTATTCCTGCGTAATTCATTTGCAAGCCGAGTACATTCATTTTCCCATGCTTCCCTACTCTTCCCAATGTCTCCCTGAAAATACTCCATAAGCTCTTGTTTTTTTTCTCTCAACCTCGTCCTGTATTTGTTTAAAGATTTCACTTTTAATTCCCTGGATTAGATCCTCTATCCAACGTTCTTCCTCCCAACAAATTTCCCTATCAGCTTCTCCACAAACCGTCCCTCTTCTTCATTCATGGTACTGCTTCACCTATTCGCCCTTCCTGATCTCGTCATTGCAATAAACAACCTTAACCAACAAACGTTCCAATTATCTTACATGATCTGCTGTACACAATATAGGCGAGTGAGTATCCAGACATCTGTGTGTATTTATGTGTGTGTGTGTGAGTGTGAGTTTTTTTATGTGTGTGTGTACTTACCTATTTGTGCTTGCAGGATCGAGCATTGACTCTTGGATCCCGCCTTTCCAGCTATCGGTTGTTTACAGCAATGACTCCTGTCCCATTTCCCTATCATACCTAGTCTTAAAAGTATGAATAGTATTTGCTTCCACAACCTGTTCCCCAAGTGCATTCCATTTTTCCATTACTCTCACGCTAAAAGAAAACTTCCTAACATCTCTGTGACTCATCTGAGTTTCCAGTTTCCACCCATGTCCCCTCGTTCTGTTATTATTACGTGTGAACATTTCATCTATTTCCACTTTGTCAATTCCCCTGAGTATTTTATATGTCCCTATCATATCTCCTCTCTCCCTCTTTTCTCTAGTGTCGTAAGGTTCAGTTCCTTCAGTCGCTCTTCATATCCCTTCCCTCGTAACTCTGGGACAAGCCTCGTCGCAAACCTCTGAACCTTCTGTGTGTGTGTGTGTGTGTGATAATAATCCACCACGTGTATATTCCTGTCAGTATGAATACCATTGTTGATGATGGCTGACAAAGGGCGACTGCAATATAGTCATTTTGTAATTATAAAGAGAAAACATGAAATTCTATGATAAATATTTATATTTATATTTTAGTAAAGCAATGGTTTGTAACAGAGATACTGTAATTTTTCAGTGAGAAATAATTCCATTTTTCAGTGAGAAATAATGTAATTTTTGTATTTAAATATAATTGTTTATCTTTCGTGTTATCGTAATGAATAACAACTACATGTCATTGTTACTCTGTTAGGTATTGTCATTTTACATTCATTACAGGACTTTTTCCTGTTTATTTTGACAATATGGTAATATCTGTATCTAATAATTCATTAAGATTATTCACTTTAATTTTCATAGTAACTTCATAACAACCTTTTATCTTCAGAACGGTTAATTGTACATTATTACCAGGCTAGAAAATTGATGACGGGTTTTGGTCATCAATGGTGTTACATTTACGTTTACGTTTACGTATTACGTTTACGTGTTACGTTTTACATTTTGTCAACGTTTCACGCAAATAAAACACGAACGTACTCAAAACTCACACACACACACACACACACACACACACACACACACACACACACACACCACACACACACACACACACACACACAGACAAACCTCTACACACGAATGAGCTATAAAGTA
The DNA here is from genome assembly GCA_020271785.1 of Procambarus virginalis. Classification (NCBI taxonomy): domain Eukaryota; kingdom Metazoa; phylum Arthropoda; class Malacostraca; order Decapoda; family Cambaridae; genus Procambarus; species Procambarus virginalis. Next base: position 11,717,382 of record WNGS01000337.1, on the reverse strand, counting down.
TATGTCCTTCACCAACGCCGTCAAAACATAAAAACAGAAAAAAAACACAGCCGAAATAAATTTACAATCCTGTTTACTCTACAAATGTATTCTGATCACGTGGACAAAGAGAATAAATCACACACGCCTTGGAAACTCCTTACAAAGAGCACAGATATATCACCGGCTTCACACCTGGCTACGTACCACACTCACACGCAGCACGCACGCACGCACGCACACACACACGCACGCACGCACGCACACACACACACACACACAGTTCTGTTGATTGACAGTTGAGAGGCAGGACCAAAGAGCCAGAGCTCAACCCCCGCAAACACAACTAGGTGAGTACAACTAGGCGAGTACACACACACACAATGCTGGTATGCTGTTGGCTGTTGGTCCGGTCGGGATATCACCATGGGTATTGAAAGAGTGTTCAGGAGCACTTTGCTTGCCACTCTCCATAGTGTATAGTAAGTCACTGGAGACGGGAGACCTACCAGAAATATGGAAGACTGCTAATGAAGTCCCAATATACAAAAAGGGCGACAGGCAAGAGACACTGAACTACAGGCCAGTGTCCTTGACTTGTATACCATGCAAGGTGATGGAGAAGATCGTGAGAAAAAACCTAGTAACACATCTGGAGAGAAGGGACTTCGTGACAAATAGCCAACATGGGTTCAGGGAGGGTAAATCTTGCCTGGCTAGCTTAATAGAATTCTATGATCAGGTGACAAAGATTAATGAAGAAAGAGAAGGCTGGGCGGGCTGCATTTTCTTGGACTGTCGGAAAGTCTTTGACATAGTACCCCACAAGAGGCTGGTGCATAAGCTGGAGAGACAGGCAGGAGTAACTGGTAAGGTGCTCCAGTGGATAAGGGAGTACCTAAGCAATAGGAAGCAGAGAGTTACTGTGAGGATTGAGACCTCAGACTGAGGTGATGCCACCCTCGGAGTCCCATAGGGCTCTGTACTCGGACATATCCTGTTTCTGATATACGTGAATGATCTTCCAGAACGCATAGACTCATTCCTTTCACTGTTTACTGATGATGCTAAAATTATGAGAAGGATGAAGACGTAGAAGGATAGCAAGAGGCTACAGGATGACCTGGACATACTGAAGGAATGGTCCTACAAATGGCTACTAGAGTTTAACTCAAGCAAGTGCAAAGTGATGAAGTTAGGCGTAAGGAGCAGGAGGCCAAACACAAGGTACCAGCCGGAAGAGGAAATCCATCAGAAGTCAGGACGAGAGAAAGATCTGGAAGTTAATATCACAGCAGACCTGCCCCCTGAAGCCCACATCAAAAGGATAACATCAGCGGCGTATGCAAGGCGGGCGAACATATGAACTGGCATAACAAACCTGTGTAAGGAATCATTCAGAACCTTGTATACCTCATATCTCAGACCAATAATGGAATATGCGGCTCCAGCATGGAGTCCACATATAGTCAAACACAAAACGAAGTTAGAAAAGGTTCCGAAGTATGCCACCAGGCTAGCCCACGAGCTGAGAGGTATGAGCTACGAGGAAAGATTGCTGGAACTGAATCTCACAACATTGGAAGATATTAGGATGTACGAATCTTATTAGATATAAGAACAATGCGTTATTGATCAGACATGATCACTACTTCTCAGGCGAATTAATTGGGCATAAGCTATAAGGAGAGACTTCGGGAATTAAACCACACGTCGCTGGAAGACAAGAGAGCTAGGGGGGGGGGGGATGACCACCACAGACAAGATTCTCAAAGGATTTTATGGGGTAGACAAAGACCATTTATTTAACAGAAAGGACACACACACTAGGGGACACAGGTGGAAATTGAGTGCCCAAATGACCCATAAAGTCATCAGAAAGAATTTTGTTAATGTTATGGTAGTTAACAAATGGAGTGCCTTAGGAAGTGATGTGGTGGAGGCTGACTCCATACACAGTTTCTAATGTAGATATGATAGAGCCCAGTAGGCTCAGGAATCTGTACACCAGTTGATTGACAGTTGAGAGGCGGGACCAAAGAGCCGAAGCTCAACCTCCGCAAGCACAACTAGGTGAGTACACGCACAAACCAATTACTGGAAAAGAACTAGCAAACACGCGAGTAACCAACTTGTTAAGTGCCATCAAGGCACCAAATTGTCACAGGAGGACTATATAAACATTACTCAAAATTAAACATTACTCACATGGTAAACATTTATAACATTTTATATGAACTACATTCCGAGCTTTTTTGTTAATTACAATGTTCAAGTTATTGGAAGGTGAGTTAAACAATAATTATTTTAGGCCTCCACCGTCACCCCAGCGCCCCCTCCACCGTCACCCCAGCGCCCCCTCCACCGTCACCCCAGCGCCCCTCCACCGTCACCCCAGCGCCCCCTCCACCGTCACCCCAGCGCCCCCTCCACCGTCACCCCAGCGCCCCCTCCACCGTCACCCCAGCGCCCCCTCCACCGTCACCCCAGCGTCCCCTCCACCGTCACCTCAGCGCCCCTCCACCGTCACTCCAGCGTCCCTTCCACCGTCACTCCAGCGTCCCCTCCACCGTCACCCCAGCGTCCCCTCCACCGTCACCTCAGCGCCCCCTCCACCGTCACCTCAGCGCCCCCTCCACCGTCACCTCAGCGCCCCCTCCACCGTCACTCCAGCGTCCCTTCCACCGTCACCCCAGAGCCCCCTCCACCGTCACCCCAGCGTCCCTTCCACCGTCACCTCAGCGCCCCCTCCACCGTCACCCCAGCGTCCCTTCCACCGTCACCTCAGCGCCCCCTCCACCGTCACCTCAGCGCCCCCTCCACCGTCACCCCAGCGTCCCCTCCACCGTCACCCCTGCGCCCCCTCCACCGTCACCTCAGCGCCCCCTCCACCGTCACCTCAGCGTCCCCTCCACCGTCACCTCAGCGCCCCCTCCACCGTCACCCCAGAGCCCCCTCCACCGTCACCCCTGCGCCCCTCCACCGTCACCCCAGCGCCTCCTCCACCGTCACCCCAGCGTCCCCTCCATCGTCACCCAGCGTCCCCTCCACCGTCACCCCTGCGCCCCCTCCACCGTCACCCCAGCGTCCCCTCCATCGTCACCCCAGCGCCTCCTCCACCGTCACCCAGAGCCCCTCCACCGTCACCCCAGCGTCCCCTCCACCGTCACCCCAGCGTCCCCTCCATCGTCACCC
>WNGS01000337.1:11692646-11703331 GCA_020271785.1 Procambarus virginalis | reverse complement strand
GTGCGCGAGAAATATATGTAGATGATATGATGGAGAAAAATAAATAGGGCGTCGGTACAATAGACAACCGACGGTTAATAATGCCGGGTCCAAGAGCTAACGGACCGATCCTGCACGAACAAATAACAGATCGTAAACACAAATAGTAATACACCCCACGTGTCTCCCCCAAGCAATCACCCCAGAACCCCCCACTCTCCTCTCCCACGAGTGTTGCAGGTGTCTAGTGTTGACTGAGATCTCAGCCGTAGTAATACCAGCTCCTCTGTTGTGCAGGTACAACAATTACTGTATACGGGGAATACTGCCTCTGAATGTTTGTTTGTAAACATTACCACGTGGAGATCGGTGGAAGTTTTTGTCAAGTGCGGCTCTAATTTAACACTCATTTGCTAGACCTTTGCAACAATAAGCAAGACGTTCCTTGATTGCATAGTTTCTCTGGTTATTATGCAACATAGCTGCCTTCTCTGGCTATTGATGGAACACATCATTAGTTTGGCTTCTGTTTATCAACATTGTTCGTTTTCATTAATTTCCGTTTGTCTGAAAATACAGGTTTTTGTTTTGCAATGTGTAGTTGCGAGGGCGGCGCCCGGACAGTGTAAACTGTGTGTGATATTGATAGTCTCTTGTTGATGTGTGTATATGATGTGTGTATAGGTTGATGTATGATGTATGTGTATAGGTTGATGTATTATGTGTGTATAGATTGATGAAAGATGTATATGTGAGAGGTATGTATGAGTTTGAGTAGATAGTGATGTATATGAAGAGTGAGTATAGGTTGATGTATGATGTATATGATGTGTGTATAGGTTGATGTATGATGTATATGATGTGTGAATAGGTTAGGTTGGGTGTTTAGTGGTGAGCGCCGGTGTTACAGCCAATAAGTCCAGGGTTCGATATCCGTGCAGGACAGAAGCGTTTGTGTTACTCCTAATGTCTCTGTTCAACGTGCAGTAAATAGGTACCCGGCTTAGACAACTATTGTGGTTAGCATCCTGGGAAAGATTAGTAGAATCGAATCTATTCTAATTAGTAGAATCATACTGATTCCCCTCCCCCCTAGGAAGGGGAGCCAATATTTCTATAGACTTGCCCCAGTGAGTTTACGAGGGCGGGCTGTGTCATGTGTGTCCGGCTGTGTCAGGTGTGCAGGTCCGGGCTGTGTCACGTCTTCTGGGCTGTGTCAGCTGTCACGGTGGTGTGTGTCAGACGCCGGCTGCGCCTGGCTGTGTCATGGGCGGTAGGGCTGTGTCACGGCTGTGCAGGGCCTGTGTCACAACACATGACCTGGCTGGCAGAGAGTAGAGCAAAGATCACATAAGATTAAAGCAAACACCTAAATATGGAATACGATCTAAACCTGAACCATCAGTAGTAGTGAACATGTAGTGAACCTGAACCACGAGGGATACGAACCCCTCACGGAACAGACACCATCAGTGGTCCAGGACGATCACTGTACCAACTCACTTGAGTCATTAGACAGTGTTGCCATGCACGCTAACGAGCTTCACCTTTATGTTGTGGTGTAAGGTTTAAATCATCTTTCTTCTTAGTGGTAATGACCGCTAATTACAGGCTGGCAACACACACTCACGGAGAGATGAGAGTGAGATGGACGATTATATTGCTCGGGATAATTATACTGACCAGATATCTACGAATTATAGTAAAAATGCTTGCGGGTTAATGCAATTAAGTGTAATAGTTGCTACCGGTGGTGTAATCACCGCCAACTGCTATAATTAGTCCATTTCGCAAGTATATCACTATAATTTGACCTCTTTTGGAGAATATTTTATATATGTTCTTATATAAGGATCATCTAGTGTGCAGTTACCAAGAATGTGAGTGTCGGTCTGTCACGTACAGAGCAATGACCTGACACTATTCATTTATAACTGCAGAGATTTAGACAAACTATAGAACGAGGTGCTTTTTTCATTCTTGAGGACGGATGAGAGTTCGAAAACCCGTCCAACAGCCCTGCTAACCACTCCTCTAGTCCCCCCCCCTCCCTCCACACAGGCCACCCACTTTCAACACAACCCCCACAAAACACACACACACACACAACCCAACACACACAACACAACCACACCACACCCCCCCCACGTCAAACCTTAAGCACTGCTATATGTCAGGATTTTACCCGCTTGGCGCTCAAGGGGTCTTTAATGCCACCTTATATATAATCGTGAGCGGTGATGCGCGTGTCCTGTGGCAGCAGGACCAGTGTATGCACAGTGTTGTGGGCACAGTGTGTTGGCACTGGGTACGGTGTCCGCTTAGGCACATTTGGATGCACAGGTGAGGCACAGGGGATCACATGATGGCACCAGGTGGATGCACCGTTTGTGGCACCAAGTGGGCCCATGTTATGGGCCAGTTGTGTGCCGCATGTGTGATGGGCCAGCAGGGGATGGCCACCAGTTTGCTGTTGTGGCCCAGTGGTGATGGGCCTGTTGGCCAAGTGGTTTGATGGGACCTGTGAGGGCCCCAGTGTGTGTGCATTTGTGGGCCCTGGTGCCAGTGTTGGGTGCAAGTTGGGCCCAGGTGATGGACCAGTGGTGTGCTAGTGATGGGCACCAGTTTAGGCGCAGTGTTGTGATGGGCCACCAGTGTTGTGATGGGCCACCAGTGTTGTGATGGGCCACCAGTGTGTGATGGCCCATGTTGTGGTGGGCCACCAGTGAAGTGATGGGCCTCAATTCCCTAATACATATCGAAATGTAATAATTTATCAAACAATTCACCTCTTACCATTATAATGAAATTAGTGAGGCAATATAAACAAATAATTTACTTATATTTACTACCTTCTAAACAGGATTGGTGAGGCTGTGTGAGTCCAAACAGAACTACAGGGCATATCCTTAGAGGATGACTGCTCTTAGTCTGTCACGTATCCTATCTAGGCAGGAGAGGACCGCTGGATCACACATCCAACTGTTTCTCCCGGCAAGATTTACAACAACGTGATCGTTCATTGTTTTATTTAGTATGATTGTTCTGTCGAGGTCTCTGAGCCTCTAACTGGCTCGCATATCAGTATGACTCAGGCTCTTATAAATACCTGTAAGACTTATGGCTTACAGGCGGTCCCCAGGATTACCTGTAATACTAGGCAACCTTCAGGTCTACCTGTGAGATCAGAGAGCACCCAAGTCTACCTGAAAAATCGGATAGCTCCTATGACAGCCCGTAGGATGAGACAGCCCCCCAGATCAACCAGTAGGATGAGACAGCCCCCAGATCAACCAGTAGGATAAGACAGCCCCCAGATCAACCAGTAGGATGAGACAGCCCCCAGATCATACCAGTAGGATGAGACAGCCCCCAGATCAACCAGTAGGATGAGACAAGCCCCCAGATCAACCAGTAGGATGAGACAGCCCCCAGATCCATAGATGAAACCCAGCCCAGTAGGATAGCCAGTCAACCAGATAGACCCCCCAGATCAACCAGTAGGATGAGACCCCAGACAACCAGATGAGCACCTCTATGTCATCCAATAGGGTCATGCACCCTCCGGGTCAACCAGGGTCAGGCAGCCCTCCAAGTCAATCATTTGGGTTAAGCACTCCTCTTCCCTGCCACACAAACCAGCCACCTGCTCAATATATGTCTTCATCTTACCCGTCTCGTGCTCAAGGAAGCTCTAATGCCACCTCAGGCAACTTAATATTTCATGGCAGGGACACCTCCTAGGCGGTGGCCAGCTTTATAAGTAGGGGCATTGGGACGGAATGTGTGTGTGTCGCCTTGCTATTTATGGGGATTTAAGTAAGCTTAAGTACTGGCTTTATGCTGGACCTGAGCCCAGCATCGGTGCAACATATGTGGGTTTTATTTTTAGTAGTTTACGTGAGGGAAATAATTTATTTAGGAAGTAATTAAGCTCCTTCAACTTCTGTGTAGATGGCACTGATCTTGTGGTTTGTAATTGTTTATGACAGGTCAATGTTTACTCCTAGAACCAAGGGTCTCAGTGGTCCCCTGATCCTCGGCTCTCATTAGTTTTGTAACTCAGCGAGTCCCTGATTCCTGCCATTAGCCGGTCACTGGGCCACGTTACTGATCAGCCCCCTGACCCCCCGACCTGAACCCAATCCCTGGTCCGAAACTACTGCCCAGTCACTAAACCTCTGTTGTACTACAGAGCTCTGAACCACTACCCTCGCTGCTTTGTCAACGGCGGCCTTCGATGGCCCTTGAGCGCAGACCTGACTTCCCTGAGCTAAACACCTGGCTGCTCCACGAATCATGTCCCTAGATAGTTACTGAACACCGGGGTCATAAAGTCTCCTAGATCACGGCCCCTAGCTTGTTCATGGACCTCTAACTCGTGCATGAATCACAGGGCCAGCTTGTGCCGGGACCGGCCTGTCCTTGGACCATTTCTCCGGATGATTTACGGACCACTCTCCCAGTTGGCGGTGGACCATTCTGTTAGTGGTCCTGTGAACCGTCACCTCTAGTGTCCCATGGACCGCTCTGCCTCACTCTACTAAGTCACTAAAGCCAGCCCTTTGTGCGAGGGCGGCTCAACTGAGCTGGAGAAAAATACCTTGTTTTTCCAGCGGCGGCGGCGGCCCAGACCATTAAAGCGGTCACTAGACCAAAAGTCCCCGGACCTAATCTGCTCAATGGGTTGGGGCGACGCTAAAAATAAATAGGGCGTCAGTACAATAGACAACGACGGTTAATAATGCCGGGTCCAAGAGCTAACGGACGATCCTGCACGAACAAATAACAGATAGTAAACACAAAATAGTAATACACCCCACGTGTCTCCCAAAGAATCACCCCAGAACCCCCCACTCCCCTCTCCCACGAGTGTTGCAGGTGTTAGTGTTGACTGAGATCTCAGCCGTAGTAATACCAGCTCCTCTGTTGTGCAGGTACAACAATTACTGTATACGGGGAATACTGCCTCTGAATGTTTGTTTGTAAACATACCACGTGGAGATCGGTGGAAGTTTTTGTCAAGTGCGGCTCTAATTTAACACTCATTTGCTAGACCTTTGCAACAATAAGCAAGACGTTCCTTGATTGCATAGTTTCTCTGGTTATTATGCAACATAGCTGCCTTCTCTGGCTATTGATGGAACACATCATTAGTTTGGCTTCTGTTTATCAACATTTTCGTTTTCATTAATTTCCGTTTGTCTGAAAATACAGGTTTTTGTTTTGCAATGTGTGTTGCGAGGGCGGCGCCCGGACAGTGTAAACTGTGTGTGATATTGATAGTCTCTTGTTGATGTGTGTATATGATGTGTGTATAGGTTGATGTATGATGTATGTGTATAGGTTGATGTATTATGTGTGTATAGATTGATGAAAGATGTATATGTGAGTATAGGTTGATGTATGATGTATATGAAGTGAGTATAGGTTGATGTATGATGTATATGATGTGTGTATAGGTTGATGTATGATGTATATGATGTGTGAATAGGTTAGGTTGGGTGTTTAGTGGTGAGCGCCGGTGTTACAGCCAATAAGTCCAGGGTTCGATATCCGTGGCAGGACAGAAGCGTTTGTGTTACTCCTAATGTCTCTGTTCAACGTGCAGTAAATAGGTACCCGGCTTAGACAACTATTGTGGTTAGCATCCTGGGAAAGATTAGTAGAATCGAATCTATTCTAATTAGTAGAATCATACTGATTTCCCCCCTAGGAAGGGGAGCCAATATTTCTATAGACTTGCCCAGTGAGTTTACGAGGGCGGGCTGTGTCATGGGCTGTGTCACGTGCTGTGTCACGGGCTGTGTCATGGGTTGTGTCATGGGCTGTGTCACGGTCTGTGTCATGGGCTGTGTCACGTGCTGTGTCACGGGCTGTGTCATGGGCTGTGTCATGGGCTGTGTCACGGGCTGTGTCATGGGCTGTGTCAGGGCTGTGTCACGGGCTGTGTCAAGGGCTGTGTCACAACACATGACCTGGCTGGCAGAGAGTAGAGCAAAGATCACATAAGATTAAACAAACACCTAAATATGGAATACGATCTAACCTGAACCATCAGTAGTAGTGAACATGTAGTGAACCTGAACCACGAGGGATACGAACCCCTCACGGAACAGACACCATCAGTGGTCCAGGACGATCACTGTACCAACTCACTTGAGTCATTAGACAGTGTTGCCATGCACGCTAACGAGCTTCACCTTTATGTTGTGGTGTAAGGTTTAAATCATCTTTCTTCTTAGTGGTAATGACCGCTAATTACAGGCTGGCAACACACACTCACGGAGAGATGAGAGTGAGATGGACGATTATATTGCTCGGGATAATTATACTGACCAGATATCTTACGAATTATAGTAAAAATGCTTGCGGGTTAATGCAATTAAGTGTAATAGTTGCTACCGGTGGTGTAATCACCGCCAACTGCTATAATTAGTCCATTTCGCAAGTATATCACTATAATTTGACCTCTTTTGGAGAATATTTTATATATGTTCTTATATAATGGATCATCTAGTGTGCAGTTACCAAGAATGTGAGTGTCGGTCTGTCACGTACAGAGCAATGACCTGACACTATTTCATTTTATAACTGCAGAGATTTAGACAAACTATAGAACGAGGTGCTTTTTTCATTCTTGAGGACGGATGAGAGTTCGAAACCCGTCCAACAGCCTCGCTAACCACTCCTGCTAGTCCCCCCCCTCCCTCCACAAAGGCCACCATCTTTCAACACAACCCCCACAAACACACACACACACAACCCCACAAACACACACACACACAACCCCACAAACCAACACCCCCCCCACGTCAAACCTAAGCACTGCTATATGTCAGGATTTTACCCGCTTGGCGCTCAAGGGGTCTTTAATGCCACCTCAACTTACTGAATATTTAATGAAACTGCTTGTTGGAGGCGGTGTGATGGGCCGCCAGTGTTGTGATGGGCCGCCAGTGTTGTGATGGGCCAGCAGTGTTGTGATGGGCCACCAGTGTTGTGATGGGCACCAGTGTTGTGATGGGCCACCAGTGTTGTGGTGGGCCACCAGTGTTGTGATGGGCCACCAGTGTTGTGGTGGGCCACCAGTGTTGTGATGGGCCACCAGTGTTGTGATGGGCCACCAGTGTTGTGATGGGCCACCAGTGAAGTGATGGGCCACCAGTGTTGTGATGGGCCACCAGTGTTGTGATGGGCCACCAGTGTTGTGGTGGGCCACCAGTGAAGTGATGGGCCACCAGTGTTGTGATGGGCCACCAGTGTTGTGATGGGCCGCCAGTGTTGTGATGGGCCAGCAGTGTTGTGATGGGCCACCAGTGTTGTGATGGGCCACCAGTGTTGTGGTGGGCCACCAGTGTTGTGATGGGCCACCAGTGTTGTGATGGGCCACCAGTGTTGTGATGGGCCACCAGTGTTGTGATGGGCCACCAGTGTTGTGATGGGCCACCAGTGTTGTGGTGGGCCACCAGTGTTGTGATGGGCCACCAGTGTTGTGTGGGCCACCAGTGTTGTGGTGGGCCACCAGTGTTGTGATGGGCCACCAGTGTTGTGGTGGGCCACCAGTGTTGTGATGGGCCACCAGTGTTGTGATGGGCCACCAGTGTTGTGATGGGCCACCAGTGTTGTGATGGGCCACCAGTGTTGTGATGGGCCACCAGTGTTGTGATGGGCCACCAGTGTTGTGATGGGCCACCAGTGTTGTGTGGGCCTCAATTCCCTAATACATATCGAAATGTAATAATTTATCAAACAATTCACCTCTTACCATTATAATGAAATTAGTGAGGCAATATAAACAAATAATTTACTTATATTTACTACCTTCTAAACAGGATTGGTGAGGCTGTGTGAGTCCAAACAGAACTACAGGGCATATCCTTAGAGGATGACTGCTCTTAGTCTGTCACGTATCCTATCTAGGCAGGAGAGGACCGCTGGATCACACATCCAACTGTTTCTCCCGGCAAGATTTACAACAACGTGAACGTTCATTGTTTTATTTAGTATGATTGTTCTGTCGAGGTCTCTGAGCCTCTAACTGGCTCGCATATCAGTATGACTCAGGCTCTTATAAATACCTGTAAGACTTATGGCTTACAGGCGGTCCCCAGGATTACCTGTAATACTAGGCAACCTTCAGGTCTACCTGTGAGATCAGAGAGCACCCAAGTCTACCTGAAAAATCGGATAGCTCCTATGACAGCCCGTAGGATGAGACAGCCCCCCAGATCAACCAGTAGGATGAGACAGCCCCCAGATCAACCAGTAGGATGAGACAGCCCCCAGATCAACCAGTAGGATGAGACAGCCCCCAGATCAACCAGTAGGATGAGACAGCCCCCCAGATCAACCAGTAGGATGAGACAGCCCCCAGATCAACCAGTAGGATGAGACAGCCCCCAGATCAACCAGTAGGATGAGACAGCCCCCAGATCAACCAGTAGGATGAGACAGCCCCCAGATCAACCAGTAGGATGAGACAACCCCCAGATCAACCAGTAGGATGAGACAACCCCCAGATCAACCAGTAGGATGAGACAGCCTCTATGTCATCCAATAGGGTCATGCACCCTCCGGGTCAACCAGGGTCAGGCAGCCCTCCAAGTCAATCATTTGGGTTAAGCACTCCTCTTCCCTGCACACAAACCAGCCACCTGCTCAATATATGTCTTCATCTTACCCGTCTCGTGCTCAAGGAAGCTCTAATGCCACCTCAGGCAACTTAATATTTCATGGCAGGGACACCTCCTAGGCGGTGGCCAGCTTTATAAGTAGGGGCATTGGGACGGAATGTGTGTGTGTCGCCTTGCTATTTATGGGGATTTAAGTAAGCTTAAGTACTGGCTTTATGCTGGACCTGAGCCCAGCATCGGTGCAACATATGTGGGTTTTATTTTTAGTAGTTTACGTGAGGGAAATAATTTATTTAGGAAGTAATTAAGCTCCTTCAACTTCTGTGTAGATGGCACTGATCTTGTGGTTTGTAATTGTTTATGACAGGTCAATGTTTACTCCTAGAACCAAGGGTCTCAGTGGTCCCTGATCCTCGGCTCTCATTAGTTTTGTAACTCAGCGAGTCCCTGATTCCTGCCATTAGCCGGTCACTGGGCCACGTTACTGATCAGCCCCCTGACCCCCGACCTGAACCCAATCCCTGGTCCGAAACTACTGCCCAGTCACTAAACCTCTGTTGTATACAGAGCTCTGAACCACTACCCTCGCTGCTTTGTCAACGGCGGCCTTCGATGGCCCTTGAGCGCAGACCTGACTTCCCTGAGCTAAACACCTGGCTGCTCCACGAATCATGTCCCTAGATAGTTACTGAACACCGGGGTCATAAAGTCTCCTAGATCACGGCCCCTAGCTTGTTCATGGACCTCTAACTCGTGCATGAATCACAGGGCCAGCTTGTGCCGGGACCGGCCTGTCCTTGGACCATTTCTCCGGATGATTTACGGACCACTCTCCCAGTTGGCGGTGGACCATTCTGTTAGTGGTCCTGTGAACCGTCACCTCTAGTGTCCCATGGACCGCTCTGCCTCACTCTACTAAGTCACTAAAGCCAGCCCTTTGTGCGAGGGCGGCTCAACTGAGCTGGAGAAAAATACCTTGTTTTTCCAGCGGCGGCGGCGGCCCAGACCATTAAAGCGGTCACTAGACCAAAAGTCCCCGGACCTAATCTGCTCAATGGGTGTTGGGGCGACGCTCTCACGCGCAGAGAGCGGTGACTGGACCCCGTGAGACGGTTACACATGGCCCGGAGCCCCTCTGGACCACTGATACAAACCAGTGTTTAACCAGAGGACACAAGTGGAAACTGAAGCAAAAATGAATCGAAGGAAAGTAAGGAAAACACTTGTTCCCTGTACGTGGTCAACAAGTGGGGAAGTATTGTGACAAGAGGTGGAAGCCACCATAAACATTCTTGAGGTTATCTTGAGATGATTTCGGGGCTTAGTGCCCCCGCGGCCCGGTCCTCGACCAGGCCTCCACCTCCAGGAAGCAGCCCATAGCAGCTGTCTAACTCCCAGTTACCTATTAACTCTGCTAGGTAACACACCGTAGCGCCAGATTCTACAAAGAATTATAATGTTAGAAGTTCAAGTCTGGAGTACAATGAGGATGGTAGTCACTGTTAGGTATATTGTATTAGTTAAGTACCACCACCACCACCATTCAGCGAGGGTGGAGCACAAGGGGACACAGGTGGAAGCTTAGCACTCAAATGATACACAGAGTCATTAGAAAGATTTTTTTTTATGTGTCAGGGTAGTTGACAAATGGAGTGCACTAGCCAGTGATGTGGTGGAGGCTGACGCCATACACAGCTTCAATGTAGAGCTGAAAGAGCCCAATAAGCTCAACAACCTGTTCATCAGTTGATTGACAGTCGAGGCCAAAGAACCAAAGTTCAACCCTCGCAAGCACACTAGGTGAGTACCAATGTCCATGACACATACCACAATCCATTTACTTACCTTCACTACCAACACCACCACTATCACCATTACCACTACTTCCACTACTACCCTACCCCCCCTAACTCTACCAGACCCTACTACAACTACTACCACCACCACCACCACCACCACCATCAGGCATTCCTCTACAGATAACCTTCACTTCAACAGTGACATAGTAAATCCCTCCATCTGTGTTGGATGAAGAGGTGCGAGCGAGAGGCTGTGGTGAGGGAGGGGTTT